>JADRCC010563589.1:0-18059 GCA_019843855.1 Hylomyscus alleni
AAGCACAAAATTTCTACTCTTATGTGACCTGGATGTTAGAGAGAAGGAAGCTTTAAGAATGTACCCAGATTTTCATGATTTAAGAACTGGAAGATATTAACTTTAGTTTAAAATGACAGAGAATTAGGAAAGCAAATTGGGCTTGTAAGAAAGGAAATGTTTCTGGTCTCCTGAGTTATAACATAGCCTCTGAACACCTATCATTCGATATTATGGAACAGTAGAGCAGATGAGCATTTCAGGATTGAATATACTAACTCTGACATTATTATCACCAAGCATGTGTGAAAAAGATAGTTAACAAAGTATCAGTGAGTAGAAGGAAAAGACTAAGGCCATAGTTTGAAGAAGGATCAAATTGAAGTGAGTGAGGGCATTTGTGTACAAACATGGAAATCATGGAGAAAGGAAAGAGATAAACAGGTGTGGAGGGAAGGATGAAACAGAAAAGGTGCATCAGTGGTGTGGGACCAATTAGGTTGGACACTGAGTGGCTGCTCATTGTGTCTCTTTAAAGAGTGTCATTCTTCTTGGGTGGGGCAAAGATGTCCATGTCTTCCATACTCCTTTCTATGGTCTGTTTCTTACAACCTTGATAGTCTAGCACTCTTTGCCCAGGTGCCAGCATTGACACAACAGTTAAATGGTCTATGCATGCTTATTGCTGCTTAGCAATGCCCAGAGATCCCTTTAATATTTGGGGCTCCAGAACTTGGACCAGTTCTGTGGAATTCCATGGTAGAATATTTTTAAAAAAGATAATGTTCACCTCTAGATCAAGTGGGAACAGTGTGATTTTTTTTTCCCCTGTAGTGTTAGCATGATGTCAGGTTTCAAAGGTGGAAAGGGAAGAGTGTCCTAGATCCAGTTTCCATAAATAGGTTTGCTAATATGGGAAAATGAACTCATCCATTAACTCATCCACCAAATCCTTATTAAAAACTATTCTATAACATGATCAGTGATTTTGAAGACAGAAAGGCATGAATCTTAGCTCTACATGCAGTTTATCCTGGTTACAATTCATAGCTTGGCTTATTTCAATAGGTGGCTTTTGGCTGCCTTTATAATCCATTTTAATATATCAGCATGCTTTTATTTCAGATTTTGCTTTGTTTATCCAGAATTAACAAGGAAGGAAAATGAGCAAAATGACTCTTGTGTAGTACTGATAGTTATAAAATGATGAAGGTAGAACTTGGTCTGAAAGGCTAAGGGAATTCTGAATGTCAAAGGACACTCAAAAGCTGGGAAGAGGACCATTAAGAAAGAATCTCCCACAGATTCTTGTTTCAAAGATTACTGGAAATTGTGCAGATCTTTATCTGTATTATTTTAATTTTTAAAGGTCGAGTGAATCCATATTTCGTCCTCTGGTCCTTTACTATAGCTACTCTTTACCTAGTTTGAAAGAAGCAGCCAACCACACAATCTGGAACTCATTTCCTCTTTAGAGCAGGTTTTGGGGTATTGGGTTGTGTGGGTGCTGGTGTATGGTGGAGACAAAGCCTCATGTGTGATTAAGGCCGGGCGGTGGTGGCGCACGCCTTTAATCCCAGCACTTGGGAGGCAGAGGCAGGCGGATTTCTGAGTTCGAGGCCAGCCTGGTCTACAGAGGGAGTTCCAGGACAGCCAGGGCTACACAGAGAAACCCTGTCTCGAAAAAACCAAAAAAAAAAAAAAAAAACAAAAAAAAAAACCAAAGAGTGTGCAGTCTTTGATATCTATCAACATCACCATGGAACATATTCAGCCTGCAGGTCAGGGCTATTTAAGACTATCTAGACTTCATTATTGTTTAAAAATTTTCTCATCAAAATTCAAAAGCTACAGAGAGCAAGCATTGATCTCTGGAGAATTAGTGCATAGATTATAAATGACCATTACAGGAATTTATGCATAGACTAGTCACAATACTGACTAAAGGCAAAAATTGTGGGTTTTATTTTAAAGAATAAAAACATTTAATTTTGAATATGCAAACAAGAAAATAATTACTGAAGGAAATGGGGGGAAAATAAAACTCGTGGCTCCAGGGCTGGCTTTAGTGAACTTTCTCAGAGGTAATGCTGCCAACAGTGATCTGATTTAAAACTGTTAGAAAACAACCTGATTTGTGAACTGTACTTTTGATGTTGCCCTTTGTTTTGGTTTGACTTTATAGGTAGTGGTGATTAGAAACAGGATGGCCTTTCCCTTCCTTCATGAAAATGGTGGGAAACTATTTCTGAAGACAATAAAGGTTTTAAAACTGCTAACAATTTTAAGACCATCAAGTCTATCCTTCTGGGATCAATGCAAAATGACTCCCTGGGGCAACATCTCATGTACTTACTTTAGAATTGTTTTAATTAAATAACTTCACTGATGGGACTGCTGGCACTTCCCTAGAGAGATTATTCACAATCCAATAAATCTTAATGTGAGAAATTTTCCCCTGACTTCAGCTATTTAGCCAACTTACATCTTTAAAACCTTGCTCTTTTTTTTATAATCTTCCCAGAGAGAAATATTCACGTTTCATAAGATGAAGGTATAAGAAGGTATCTAGAGAAAGACCCAACATCCATAAGATACAGGTTTAGGAAATATCATCTCTAAGGAAAGACCATATCCCATAGGATGGTGTCAAGGGAAAAAACTATGTTCAATAGAAGAGGGATATAGAAAGTTGTCTAGGTAAGGAGTGATAACATGCTGATTTATGTTTTCTAACACTTTAAATAGATATGGGTGTCATACCTGCAGAATTCAGCAAGGGTGAAGATGGTGGTCAGTAAGAATAAAATATGGACATGAGCTCTGTGTTCAAATGTTCAACTTAATCATCAGGGTGATTATAGAAGTTCACATTCTCATTTCAGTTTACTGTTCCCAATACAAACTTGTGCTATTTCTTTGGTACAGAATGAATTTCATTCTGCAACCATAATAACATTTTATAATGTCTTAGTGAAAATGTGCTTATGAATTCTTGTGCATGGGCATGTGGGTTCTGCACAATTTTCTTTTTTTAATTGAAAATAGATTTTTCTCTTATACACTACATTATGACCACAGTTTTCCCTCTATCAATTCCTCCCACCTTCTCTCCTTCTACCTTATTGCTCAGATATACTTTCCCTCCATTTTCCATCAGAAAGTATCAGTACTCCAAGAACAACCAAAGATGATAAAATAAAACATAAGGCAAGGCAATCCAATAGGAGGAAGAGAGTCCCAACAGCATGAAAAAGTGTCAGAGACATACCCATTCCCATTGTTAGGAGTCCCACAAAAACACCAAGCTTACATCCATAACATATATGTAAAGTACCTGATGCAGACCCATGCAGGTCTGATGCTTTCTGCTTTTGTCTTTGTGAGCACACATGAGCACTGCTTAGTTGATTTAGTGGACCATGTTCCTGGTATCCTCCATGCCCTCTGACTCTTACAATCTTTCCTTTACTTCTTCTGTGGGTTTGCTCAAGCTCCCAGTAAAGGGACCCAATGGATACTTCATATTTCTACACTCCATTTAATTTCTGGTTATAGGTCTCTGCACTCACTCCATTCCCATCTGCTGTTGGAGGAAGCCTCTCTGATCATGACTGGAGTATAGCATAATATGATTAAGAATCATTTCAATGATTTTTTTGTTGATGGTGGGGGAATAATGTTTGGTTTTACCTATGTGTTTGGGCTATCTGGTTTTAGTTTTCAATTCCTGGCCATCTACACAGTGTAGGGCATGCATGCTCTCATGGTGTGGACCTCAAGTTAAACCAGACACTGTCTGGTCACTTTCACAATTTCTAAACCACCATTGCCCCACTGCCACCTTGTAGGCAGGACAAATTATAGGTCAAAGTTTTTGAGGTTAGATTGGTGCCCTGGTTTCTCTTTTGATAGCTTGCATAGTATCTTCCTGTGCCAAAGAGCCTAGAATGTAGGGGGAAAGTTCCATATAGTCACTAGCTCAGTCTCTCTACATTCAATGAGCTGTGTGGATGTTATCCTAAGCAATGGAGCACCACTGTCAGTTTTATGAGGTTGACCCTCTATCCTAGCTTCAGCCTAGATTGGACATGGAAATGTCTTGGCCAACAACTCAACTGAATATAAACCTATACTACCACTTGAAGCCTTGCCTGGCTACAAAAACAGCCAGTTCAGACTCTGTATCCTCCATTACTAGGGGTCTTCACTAAAGTCACCCTCATACATTCCAGGAAGGTTCCACTGCACTGTGTTCCCAAAGTACCTCAGAACCCCAGGTTACAGGAAAAATTTAATCACACTTCCAATCAGTTCTATGAATGTATAGAGTTAATTAATCAGTTTATTTATTTTATAAACTGCATGCTACAATTAAACATATTTTTCAAGTGAGAAACAAGGAATTCCATTATTATTTTTGATAGAGGTCTTGGTAGTGTTAGTGTGCTTACCATGAGACAGTTTGTTCCACTAGCTTATGACATCAGATTTCTTATTGTAACCCTTCATTTTCTGTTCCTGTGTGTGTGGTGCTGGGGATCAAAATTCAGGTCTCATATATGTGAGGCAAGCACTCTACCACTCTGCTGTTTACCCAGTCTCTTCTCTACTGTCTTTTAAAATACATGGTTATGGATAACTAAATAAATGATTTTATAAATAGACCTCCTGTTTCTCTCATATGCTAGAACTGTTTTACAAAAATAAGAATTTAACCAGATGGAAATAAGTCCAACCACTAGTACTGTATTTCCTTGAACTGACTCAGTATTTGACTTCTCATTTTTTTCAATAGTTCCACATGAGGTTTATTGGGAGAGAGAGGGGCAAGAAGGAAGGAAAAGAGAGAGCTTGACTTCTCATTTTTAATGTAGTCTGGCCATGACATTTTTGTTAAAATAGCAGAATTAAAGAATTAAATCATAGTCAAAATTATATCCTTGTTGTCAAATGGCATTATTGTGTTCAGAATTATAACTGATTAAATGTTTAGAATGAATGATAATAACAATAATTTAAATACTTATGCAAATCCATTCTATCTTATTTGAAATTATATGTGTACATGTCTCTCTCTCTCTCTGTGTTACAAAATTAATGAATGACTCTACTGTGAGTTATAATATAGGAAATGCCCATATCTGTGATTTGAAAGAATATCAACTAGCTAAATGTATTACATGGGGGATTATACTAATTAGCATTTGGAATGGTTTGAGGAAATAAGAGATGAGTAAAGTTTCTTCTGGTTTAGTGGGAACCATGATCTGGGAATCTTGTATATTTTAGACGAGTAGAGACAGGAATGACAGGAGAGAGAAGCGCTATACAGAAGACACATCTTATAAAACATCACTGGCCAGGGAAATGAGCTTTGAATATAAAGAACACATTTTGTCACATGCTTTGGGATAGGTTGGGAAGAAAAAATTCTAGATATTGGATTTCACCTAGCAGCCAGTGAAGTCAAATGTTGGCCACATCTTGCAGTAGTATATGGGGTAGTTGGGTTGAGAAAGCAGAAAGATGGGTTGGGTAAAGTAGCTGAAAGAGAGCCCTGTCAACTCAAACAGAGCAGACAGGGCCTTTAAATCATGGCCCACAATACAGTCTCTACTATAGATTACTTAATTTAATTTCCTCTGTCCCAAATACAGAGAAAGAAAGCTTCTTTCAATATTTAATTCTACCTGCCTTTCCCCTTGCTGTCTTTCCATAAGTATTTATCAACTCCTGTGATCTATGTTAGGTCATATATATGCAGTAGGAAAACTACTTGGATTTCTAGTCTAAGCCTAATATCTGAATTACAGTCCAATCCAATGCTTGTTTGATGTGGGTGTGCTGAACAAGAGACAATGATGCTAGGAGAAGGGAGGTGGCACTATACATGTATTTTGGAAGGATGGAGCAAGAGACAGAGAAAGAAGATACTCAGGAAGGCTATAGTGATCAAAAGTCACTAAAGTTTACTCAAGAAAGAAGTATAGAACTTCTAGAATTGAGGAAAAATCAGACTATTGTGAATGGTTTCCTGGTAGATGAAAATCATACTATAATGACACAAAGGCAAAGTGAATCCATTTTGGTTAGAGACAACTGGATACTTAATAGAGCCCATGCAAATGTTAGTTCAAAATGAATCATAAGGATAAAAAAATGCTATGTTGTGCTTTCAGTAGAAGTTCTAGATTATGATTGGAAGGGATTGGGGGAAATCATTGATGTGGTAAACCCATCATGGCCAATATCTTTTTAAATAGCCTATTAGAGTACAGACAGGAAACCCCATGAAGACATGGGGAGGGGAGTGTTGTACTCCAAAAAGTGTTCTGCAAGCCAAAAGAAGGAAGAGTCATAAAAAGAAGCAATGTTATAGCCATTTTAAGTTTGTAATTTTAGCTTTCAGAATTCTGAAAATGAAGCATCTGCTGTTTAAGCCACCCTTTCTGTGGTACTTTGTTAAAACAGCTCCTCAGAAACTTCCTTTGTCTGTGATAACTAATCTTTATTGTCAACTTGATTGAATTTGAAATCATGTAGGAAACAGTTCTGTTTGAGTCTGTAAGAACATCTCCAGAAATGTTTAACTGAGAATGAAAGATTACCTGGAATGTGGCTAGTACCATCCCAGGTTGGGGACGTGGACTGAATTAAATGGAGCCCTGAGTGATAATCTTCTTTTAATTTCTATATATATATATATATATATATATATATATATATATATATATATGTATACAATGTGATCAGCTACCTCACACTCTTGTTATCACACTTTTCTTTGCCATTTTGGAGTGTATCTAAAGCCATGAGCCAAAATAAACCTCCTTAGGTCACAGCAATGAGATCAGTGACTAATATATTGCCCATGTTGTTTGCAAATGCTATCAATTTTTCTCTACTCCCTCTATGTACATCATTAATAGGAATATGTAAACTTATAAGACATGCTCAATAAAGAAACAAAGAAATAGAGTAGAAGGAAATGACACCTTAACACATATTCATCATCATTAATTCTGGGAGGTATATAGGAAAGCATTCATTTCATACACAATTAAATGGAACATAGCAATTTTTCTTTTATGAGTTCTGTACAGGAATCCAAAAACATTTTCCTGGGTAGCAACAGAGGATTTTATCAGATCATATTTTCCAAAGAGGTCTGAATAGAAGGGAAATATCTGATTGATCATTTATGGAAAGTAAATTCAAATGAGAGCAAAATTGCAATAAATGAGGATGATAAGCATCAATTTTAGAAATCTGTTAAGTTTGTTGAGACTGACAGTTTGGAAAAAAAGAAGAGTAAGGGAGATGGGGATCAGGGTACTTGCTTGAGAACAAGTAGTGACAGCACCAATTGACTAAGTCAGAGGCATTGGTAAGGACAAATGAGTTGTGAATGACATTCAATTCTAACAGTAGGAGAATAGCAAGTACTAAGTTTGGAAAGGGGAATATGGCTTTGCTTCTCTGTAAGTACAAAGTATATAAAAGTTTGAAAATTTGAGTTATGTTGTTTCATTGTTCTTTGCAACATGGTATTTCTCCCAAAAATTCTAGAATGGGAGGTAGACAGACATTCTTTTTTATTTCCTTTAGATTTATTTATGTTATGTGCATGAGTGTTTTGTCTGGAATTACAGAGTGTTGTCAGTTGCCATGTGGGTGGATAGTGGTGATGAAATCTGGGTTCTCTGAAAGAGTAGCAAATGTGTTTAGCTAATGAACCATCTCTCCAGTCCCAAGGTAGACATTTTCATATTAATAAGACCATGCTGCAATTTCTGGACTCAAGAGTTGGACTAATTGATTTTAATTTAATGACTTATCCATCTTTAGACTAGTACCCAATGAAAACATGGAGGTGTTCTGAAACATGACTGTTTGCCAATACAAGTGAGATAGTGTCAGACAGTTTGGCTGGTTGCATTTATAAAGCAAATTCAATGGGAATAGAGCTATTATTATTCCCAGGGAGGTACATTTTCTTAGTATATAAGTTAGATCAAAGGCTCATCATTTCTTGGAGAAAAAATGCTATCTATTGGTTCATTCTCTAAGGGCTTCTCCTGGAAAGTCACTCTCTCTTTATCCACTGAAAATCTTTTATTTCTGTGGCTCTATTTCACTCACTCTCTTTCCTTGATGTTTTGAAATTTTATCTGCATTTACTTTTATAGCTGCAGGCAGGTATTTTCAAGCATTCTTTAGGCCTTGTTACAATCTGTACCTCTGGGTATTGTAACTCTTCCCCACTGGATAGTCCTTTTACTTTTCTTTAGGTTGTACCTTCATCTGACTATGACACTTTGACTTTGCATATTAGCCATAAGAGACTTTATTTTAAGCATAGTACCTTTTAGATCTGTTAGAATATATTCCCCTTAGACTTTCAAACATATTTTCTAGTATTCTTGGGGGTTTCTTTTGGGATTTTTACCTTCTAAACCAGAATTTATATGTATGTGTATATATATATATATATTTAAAACCAGAATATTTGCATTTTAGTATGGTTTCCACTTGTTAACCATGAAAACTTTCCAGCGAACATTCTTTGACTTTCTATTCAGAATGGCTTTTAGTCATCTGAAAAGGCAATTGCTTCAAAACACACAATTTATGTAGCTCTTCCATTCCACAGCACAATGTAAAATACAATACACTTTTTATTCTCATGGATTAAGTAACCACTCAGAAGAGCTAAGTGTACTAAGATTTTTCAGAGGAGAGATTCAAGACAGAATGTGGACAATTTACTTACCCACTGATCTCTTGTGCTTAATTCTTTTACCTGATTGGTTTTGTGTAGTATTTCCTTTTATTATGTTGTTTTCACTAGGTTGATAGCAACATATGGGTGACTGGTTTCTACCATATGAAATACTGACTTTTGTAGCAGTTGCTATTTAGAACTAAATTAAGATGTCCTCAGTATGTGGCATTGTATCTTATTTTTATAGACTATATACCCCCACATCTGCATTCTGAATCAAATATGTCATTTTTGTTGGAGTTGTCCCTTGCTTCAAAGGTTCTTTTTAATACTTTCAGTTATTTATTACTTGGGTTTTATGTTGGCAAATTATGATCTTTCTATTAGTTCTAAGATAGAGTAGTTGAAGCTTCATTAAGGAACAGTAAGACTGAAAAAAAAAAAGAATGGTTGGGGCTATGAAGGGAAGGTAGAACTTTTTTGTTGGAAGCAAGAGACTTGAAAAATCATGTGTTGAGGAAATATACTAGGTTCTAGCTGGTTCATATTTCATCCCTCTGTATTTGGTCTCAACACCTTCCATGTTCCAGCCTCTAGGCTTGTCTTTCTGCAGCATGACCCTTTCTTTCCAATGTTATCCCAGAGCTTGATATTATTTTTAACCATTGTCCCCTTAAAAACTTCTCTCATAAATTTGTATGGAAATTACCACTTTAAAGCTATCTGGAGTGGAACTGTTAGGAGTGTAAAGGATAATACTACTAGGCATTTATTCTCATTATTGTGGGTCCTTGACCTATGTCCTGAATCTTGCTTTCTTCCCTTTATTTGTTTAGTGAAGAGGTGATTCCTGGTTTCTATTAAATTCAGTAGTTCTAAATTATGTCTCTGTAGTTCTTGAACATTAATTATTCTATTGACCCTGGTTGACTTTTAAACATTCAGGAAATACTCAAGGACTTTCTTCTCAATGCTAAAATTACTTTAATTTCTTGTACTAGTTATATATTCTAATATAAAAATAATATATTCCTTTGTTTAGAGCAAATTACAAATCTTGCAATATATTTGCAGTACCTATATTTCTAGTATAGATACTTTAGTGCACCATTTAATAACTGATAGCTGGTCATTTATCATGGGATATTCCCTCTGTGTCAGGGAAGTGGTAATAATGGATAATAGATGATTGATTGTACTTAGTAGTCCCTTAAGTATATTTATCCAGATGTAGCTAACCAGAACATTCTCCAAAAGTAAAAGCAAACCCTCAGAGGAAGAACAGAATTCAAACTAAAACCAAAATTGAGCAAAAACTCAGGAGGAAATAACTATTTACAAAAATATGACTAAGTAAACTTATGTCAATTATCAAATACATTTTGAAACATAAAAATGATATCATTTGATGTATAATTACTTCATTTGGTGAATGAAGAAATAATTCATCGAAGTTCATTTCCAGAGATAATGAAAATGAAATAATCATGACAGAAGTGTTTCTTCACTGTTTGCATCAGGCACACGATGTCTTGTCCACTTTACTCCTGGAGTATGTGATTGTTGGCCTATTGGTGACAGGGCCTAGGAGAGTTGTAATGTCAGTGCCTGTCTTTGAGTAGGAAGCTGTTGCTTATCTGGAGCTCTGAATGTAAAATGAATCAACAGGACATGCTAAATTGTGACAGAAATGCTATAGTGGAAGAATGGAAAGTTAAAAGCTACATCTTTGTGTCCAGAGGAGGTACCTCAGAAGTTCACATGTGATACTATCAGGTTGTATATAGAATTCAAAGATTTCAGCAGAAAGAATTGTCTGAATGAGGATATGAAGTGAGTGAGGGTTGTGAACACATGATGAGCTTAAGTATAATAACTGTGATTACAAACTATAGTCAGGTATGGAAAAAGATATAGTGGAGAGGTTTGGTGACAGACTGTGCTTGCCAAACTCTGTGATGTCAGAGATTCCAAAATTTCAGGTTTACAAGCAGGGAGGGCTCAGATCAAATTTGTGTTTGGGAAGGAATTTCCTCCCATAGGAAAAACTAATTATAAAGTTTTCTTGCCTCAGCACAAAAACTAAAGCAGCTATATTCTAAGACAGTCACAAGCTTTATTGGTTACTTTCACATTACTGGGGCCAAGGTACCTGGTAGAACCCACTTAAGGGAGGAAATGCTTATTTTAATTTGTGGCTTAGAAAATGTGGTCCATTGCAGTGAGGAAGGAGTGGTGATTATCATGCTATTATGGTACCAGAATGAACACGCCATGGAGGCCATTTAACATCACTGACGATAAGGAAGCAGAAAGCACTGGGCTCTAATCTGCAAAAGCCTGTCCCTAGGGAACGAGATTTACCAGGCACATGTTCCAATGACTTTGAACGTGGTACCAACAACAGCAGGGGACGAATAATTTAAAACATGACTCTGAGGGTAATGTTTCATATTTATAACATAAGACTGCCTATTTCCTACTGACCACAAAGTTTTGTGATCATCTCTTAATTCTGTGTAGATTTAGTTTGATTTCAACAGTCTTTGTAAGTCTTTACAGCGACAAAAAAGTGCAAAGTTTAAGTCTTTTCTCTCACACAAGGCAAACTCTTAAGCCCCTACAAATTAAAGAAGGCATGCACACTTCCAGTACACAATGGCATAGGGTACAGATTGCCACTTCTAATAGGAGGAAAGAAGAATAAAACTCAAAATTGAAACTCCAGCAGGCTAAACTGCAAATCCTGTAGGTCCTCATCTGACACCTGGGGCACATGGGGTAATGAATTGGAGTTCCATTCAGTTTCTGCAGCTTTCATCATCAAACGCCTCACTTCTCCCAGAACCTCAGGCTTTACCTTTACAGCGTCACATATGTTTCTTGCAAGAATTCTCTGCAGAAAAGCTAGCCCAGTTACACATTACCTGTACTCCCAAGATTAACTTAAATATCTTTGTGCCAGCTTCTGTCATTCTGTAGCTCTTGCATTCTTCATGCCTACAAAACCACAGGGATGGTGAAATTTTTTTTCTTCCAGTTTGAGAAATAACAGAGCACCATTTCAGCATGGCTGTGTCAGACTCTGAGTACCTGGGTTGCTGAACTCAAAAACCCATTTCCCTAGGTCATACTTTCCCAGCAGGGTACACTGAGGCTTCTTTAATTCCAGGTACCCTCACTTTCAAAGAAAAGCTTTTCAAATGAGTTTGTATGAGTTGGTGGGGACTCATCTTCAAAGGCCCCCTTCTAATATTCTAGTGTAAAACTTGTGGGTCCTCTGGTAGAGTGTTAATCCTTAGCAACAAAAGCACTTTCTTGAAGTTTGTTTGCCAGAAATATTAAACATTCTTCTTTTCTGATTAAATTGGACATTTCCCACATCTTTCTGTTCTGCTTTTTGCTAATAGCTTTCATTACAATCATGACTAATGTCTGCAATCATGCTCCAGCTTATAGTTGAATCATGCTGAGTGAAAGCATGGCAGCATGGTTCCATTCATAGCAGTGGGAAAACTGTGGTGGAGTTCTTAACATGGCTATATATCAAGAGGCAAAAGATAGCAGTCTAGACTTAGGACAAGTATCACCTATGAAGCACCTCCCACCCCAGCCTCAATAGTTACCTATTCTTTACCTAACTGCCATTTTCCAAAGATTTCGTGGCTTTAATTGTACTAGTCCTTGGGAACCAGAGTCCTAATCATGAGCTTGCTGGGGACATTTCAGATTCAAACCCTTTTCTGAGTGAGTTGAAGTGCTCATGTCTTTTGCCACCATTTCCCTGTTACTTTTCAATGACATTGATCCCCATAAAGTGGTATAAGGCATTAAGGATAAAGATATAATTTTAGAATGCGTGATGATGAAAGGAACAATTTGGAAAAGTTAATTCTAATAAAGCGAATTGAGTAAGAAGATATATATACAACTTTCTGCTTTGCAATAATCACCAGCAAGGATATGAGAGGCATGTCTTAACACATCACCATTAATTAAATAAATATATGTTAAAAGGAGTCTAATCATGAGGAATTGGTTGTTGGGTTTGGAGAAGCTAAATGGAAGAAGTAGCACGTCCACAGCTAGAGCTGGAAGAAAGGTACTGCTGTGGACAGGAACCCCTAACTGGGTGCTCAGAAGTAAAACAAGAACATTCTTGTTGTATGTGTGTGTATGATTCTGGGTAATTCTTAAGACAATCTTAGTGTAAACCCAAGATAGAGGTGAATGATACAGAAAGACCAGCTCTGAGAACTCATGTTCACCCCCCCATCTTCCCCCCCCCCCCGGCATTAGAATTGATTCTGATGCTAAGAAGTTTATTTCTAAGTGCTCTAGAACTACTTAGGATTGTAAACTAGGAAATACAGGCCTGGAATTATTTTCTAGGATTGCTTGATTGCACTAGGGATTGATGGGAGAACGGCATGAGTAGACAATGGTGGCATGATCACTGAAGGACCAGATAATTAAGATTTGATAATTTGTCTAATTTAGTTGAGAAGGCAGAACATTAGGCTGATGAAAGCTACTAGGTACACAGAAGGGGTGATAGAATTTACAAATGAGTTAAATGAGAAATTTGACATGGAGGTGAAGGCTGACCTCTGAACTGGGCTACTGATGTGTGAGGATATCATTTATAATAATGGATGACATTACAAGGAATGTTCCAAAGTACAGGAAGCTGTAGTATTCTATCAACATTCCTTAGAGCAAAATTAATGAATACAATGAATGTTCATTAGGAACAGGATTAAGTATAAACAGCTCTTGATTTCTGTTATATGTTACTGTTCCTGGGTATAGATTCTAGGTGATAAATCATATTTTCACATTAAATGAAGTTATAATCTCTAGTCCAATGACTCATCAGAAAATATTATTTTGTGCTTAATTCTTGACTAAGCATTAAGAGAACATTATTTTTACTTTATAAATCAAACCAATCACCAATATTTGTTGAGTTGACAAATGTTTTGTGTCATCTCTTCCTGGAAAACATTTATTTATTAGAGATTAATCTGCTGGCTTACTATTCTTTCTTTTCTCTAAATTGTTTTTGAAGACATATTTCGTTTTCTGGCTTCAAGATATATTTAAAGAAAAGGAAACATGGAGATGTGCAGACCATCAGAATCACATAAGTTATTCACCAGCTCTGGAATAGTCTTGTTTGATTATTTAATTTTTGTCTTATTTTACCTTTTATAATTTTTAAGTACCACTACATCCAATTAACAACTTGCTATAATATTCAGCATGGTTTTTCCCTTTGTCTGTGGATTTTCATTAAAAGCTCACCATATTGGTAGTTTTCTCTGTTTGCTGAAGCTGTCACTGATTTATTTATATGTATATTTTATATGCCCAATTTAAGCCTGTGAATAAATTATTTTGGCCATTGCATAGAAATGAAAAGATACTTTGTTCTCCTATTACTTTACAGCAATATGCCTCTGAAATGAAACAGCACACTGTGATAAGCCTCACCTTGATCGAAGCACATTAGGGTAGATTTGTAATTGCTGCTACTGGCAGGGGCTCATCCTGTGATTAGGCTCAGATCCCCAAATTTTATAGCTTTTTGTTTTGTTTTGCTTTAAAAGGCAAACCCATAAATGTGATAAATGGAATTCCAAGATAATGGAGTTAGGAAGCCATTACCAAAGGCAATTTTGGAGGAAAATGGTGAGTGTAAAATGATGACTTTAAAATATTTAAAATTACGGAGGTGGAAATTAAATTGCAGACTTTGGAGAGAAGTGTGCACAGTGCAAAGAAAAGGAAAGCCAACCCCAATTTAGAGATAGAGTTTATACTGTGATAAAAAAAAGTCAGAGAAAATGGAAACATTACTTTTGACTATTTCAAAAGGAACCATTCCAGCTAGTTTCTGCATTAAAAGCATGGCATGTGGCAACAGGAAACGCAGGCATATTCATCAGAGTTCTTCTGACTATTCTGGAAACAGTTCTGTTTGCTTTTCTAAAGCTCAGTTTTTCTCTTAGTGTTTATAATTTCAACATGGTTCCTAGATGAATTCCCACAAATGAAGAGCTGTAGGACAATAAAAAATACCTGTGGATTTTCAGATAGCTTCAAATCATTGGGTAAGATTAAATATAGGCACTTTGATAATTTACTAAAATGTCTACATGTTTCTGTGTAATTTCCATTTATCCTCCTATGAAATTAAAGCAAATCAAAAGCAATATTGTCTCTCATATTAAACATTTATTGGTCATCTTAACTGTGTTTAACTCATAGATAGTGAAAAAAGTAGCTACAGAAATCATCGCGAAATAATAGAAGAATATTCTGAGGAGGATATGAAGTAATAAATATGCTTACCCTCATTTAGATTAGCTGAGATCTCACACAATAAAGACTTGGTTGCTTGAATGCCATTGCCATCAAATGCTGTTTATGATATAAATAATTCCTTAGAAATTTCTTATACTTCAAACTGAAATCTTCCTTTAGTTTTAAATTGGGTAGACTTCCTATAAAAGTAACAATATACTAATGTAGTTCAAAAGTGTTTTGTGGACTTTTTCTCATATCACCTTTGTTTCATATGAGGAAGTACCATTTGCATTATTCTTTGCTATTCCTTTAAGGGTTATAAAATTTCACTAAAACACATCACATATTATAAATCCTTTCTCATCTGATGGTATTGGAGTTACCTTAAAAGAACAGGCATTTCTGTTTTATTGAGAGCAGCAGGGTGACAGCTAACTGTACCTGGAATGTTTTGGTTGTCATTTTCAACTGGAGGAAGTACTAAACAGCTGCTCTATTATGTCTTTCCCTGTTTTAAATTTTCTATCAGAAGAAATGCTTTTATAAAAGAGCAATATAAAGGTCATAACAAAAAGAATGAGTTCCAGAACTTTACTGAGAAAATTAGAAGCTTGCTGAACTACTGGCAGGAGTTAACATTAACAGTTTTAACCTAAAATCTGAAGATAAATACTCCTTGTCAGGACTATGAACACACTGGATTCACTGGCAAGTTTTTTTGGTACTGATGAGCTTGACCTGAACCTACTGTTTCATCACATCCTTAATGGCACGAATGCTTGGTGGGTGTCCGGGTGTTAAGAGGTCAATAAAGGTCTTATCATACTGTGGGACACACTGTGATTCCTATAGCTGTTTTCCATGTGTCATATGGAATATTTTACACAGAGGTTGGATATGAGAGTCAGATATTCTCTATTACTGAAGCAATATATACAAACAAATTTCATGGGTAAAACTCCAATCTTCCTTTTAGTTCATTATGTGAAAATAAAGGTAAGAAGATATGATCACAAGGAGAGTTTCCCAGATTTTGGAAATCTATAGCAGAAGTCTTGGATTTCTCTCAACTTACATTGTTTCCAGAAATCTCATGAAGAACACCAGAAATGATAGAGAAGGTCAGGCATGTTTTACCACAGTTTAGTATGAAGTATCTTTCCTTTCCTGTGTGGTGGTCTCTAACTCTTTCCTTGTCTAAGACTGTAATATCTCCCATTTGTCTTAGGCTGGTCTTTTGCATGCTATTATAAAAGCAGAATATTTGACTATAATATCTTAGGCCTCCAATAATTTTTCTCACTGTAATAGTCGATGTCTGTCCATGCAGTATTACTTACAAAGGAATCCCCTATAAGTTGTTTTTCAATTGTCATCAATACTTATGCTTGATTAGAATTTAAATGACAGATGACAAAGGTTGATATTTGAAAGAAAAAATATATGTCTGCTGAATTAGTTCTTTTTTGTAGTATGTATAGAATAGAGGTTATTTAGGGCATGGGGAAGGAAGTTGACAGTATAGAGACAAAAAGGCAGAGAGAGAGAGAGAGAGAGAGAGAGAGAGAGAGAGAGAGAGAGAGAGAGAGAGAAGGAAGAGGAGTAGAGGCTGGCCATGAACACATGATGAGAGAGGTGGGAGGGGGATGGGGAGAGAAGGGACAGAGAAGGAAGAGAGTAAAAAGGTGAGAGAGTAAGAGAGTAAATGGGCCGAATTAGTTCTTAAGTGATCTACTTTAATGTATAAATGTGGATTGAAGGCTTTCAGAAATTGCCTTAATCAGCTTTCATAAGAATCCTGAATACTGGAACTGATTTTTGTCAGTTCCTTATTTGTCAGAACCTTCTAGGAAAAGCCAATGCATGGAAGTGAATTCTCTGGAGATGGGCCACTATTTTGTATGCCCTGCAATGGGTAAGCTCTAAAAATGTAAGGTCTTTAGAGATTTCATCCCAGGATTGCTTCTTGCTGCCAATATGCCTTTCCTGTCACTATTATATAGCTGAGTGATTACTGGGCATTAACGTACCTCATTGGACAGATTTTCTGTAGACCAATAAGAAGATGTAGTCTCTTGTAGCAATGCTGTGTAGACAAATTGATGATTTTATAATTCCTGATAATGATTTTATAGAATTCCTAAATTTATACAAGTAATTTCATATCCTCTATACAATAAAAGCTGCAAATAGAGCTCTGTAGACCTTCACATCATGGGCTAATTGCACTAGGAAAAGAAAGCAGGCTTGGGACAAAGCTATGATCAGAGAAAATATTCCTTCTAGGTTAGGTATGAGACAATTATCTAGTAACTGAAGCCATAAACTGGGAGTGGACAACTTATTGTAGGTGCAATGACAGAAAATACAGTATCGACTAGTTTATCTATATAAAGCTTCGAAGCTAATAAGACACAAGGCAGATGAGTTGTCTTTACAAAATCATGATAACTTGTGACATAAAATTATTGCTTCACACTTATAAAGAACTTATGAGGGTGGGGCTATGAATAGATAATGAATGTTTAGTCAGATAGCTAGTCTTAGTGGAAAGACATGTAAACCTGCTGTTACTCCTAAAATCTTATCAATCTATGATATGAATTATTGCCTTGAACTTACTATGAATTTATTGGAGTATAAAAGTATTTAGAAAACCATGTAATCATGTATCCTGCTGTAGTAGTTCTACCTGATAGATATATGAAGTAATTTCTTAGAGAAAGTCTAAAAACTAAGAACAATAAAATGACGGTGCAGCTTTCTTCAGCTATATTTAGTATGCATATGTATTTTTGTTTTTCTTTTCTCTTCTCTCTTCTTTTCTTTTTTCCCTCTGGTTCATGAAGAGTTAATGAACTCTGAGCTTCTTGCCTGGCCAGGGATGGGCCATTGAGCCAGAGAGAAATGAAGCAGGTAACTAAGCTTTTTTTTTTTCCTTTCTTTTCCACTTTTTATTCCTTTTTTTGTTTTTGTTTTTGTTTTTGTTTTGTTTTGTTTTTCAGTCAAGGTTTCTCTGTGGAGCCCCGGCTATCCTAGA
>JADRCC010563590.1:0-18273 GCA_019843855.1 Hylomyscus alleni
ATATGAAGACTACTGCTTACCAAGCACAGGCATGGTTAGACACTGGAGATGACTCTAAATAAACTTGAGTTTAATTCCATAGCCAAACTTGACCTAATAGTCAAAGCTACATGGCAAAAATATATTTACATTTGCTTTTGCCCAATATTCAGGAGACATACCTTGTGGTAGACAGCATAAAAGTATGAGAACTAATCAAGCTTATTTCTACCTATTAAAAATGTTAAACTGGCTACCTCTTGTAACTTTTCCTTCATTACAGTAAGCCTACAGCCAATAAGTGCAATAATGAAACTATGGTGACCACAATGACACAATCAGCCAAGTCCTTTACCCATTATTTTTATGAGTGTTTTGCCTTCATGTACCACATGCATGCCTGGTGCCCAAGGTCAGCCACGTCAGATCCTCTGAAACTGGAATTACGGATGTCTGTGAGCCACCCACGTGTGTGCTTAGAACCAAGTCCAAATCCTATGCAAGAGCAACTCTCCAGTCTTAAAACTTTGTTGAAACAGGGTCTCACTATGTCCCCATAGCTGGTCTAGAACTCAAGAGATCTGCTTGTCTTCACCTCTGGAGTGCTGGGATCAGAGATGTGTGCCTCCACTCTCGACCATCTTTGTCCTGAAACTTTACTCCCATAATTTCATCCTAACCATGAAGGCTGTACTAGAAGTTTAAAGTTGCTGTTTCCATTAGGCTGACAAAAACCTGTGTTGAACTCTTGAACCCAGTTGATTCAGGCTATTCCTTTGTTTCTATTGTTTCTGAGGTAGGGCCTTGCTAAGCATCTCAGCTATACTGAGAATCTTGATCCTCCGGCTTAGGTACCCAGTGCTGGGATTATAGGCTTGTACCACCACACCCAGCCTATTCTAAAATACTTTGGAAAAGCTTTGCTACTTACTAAAATCATTTTTATCATTATGTATACAACACCTCAGTTTCCCACAACTCTATAATCCGAGAGTTAAAAAACTCATGTAATTTTGTCATGACTCACTCAGTAAGAAGCAATTTCACAGCAGTGCAAATCACTATCCCAATATATGAAGCAAAATACTGCAATGAGTTCTAGATGGACTTCTTTTTATAACAACTTCAATGGTCTTCAGCTTACCTATTCTTAATGGTTTCCCAAATGTTTAATGTCTTGAGTTGTGAAGTAAGGCCTAGAGAGTTTTATAAAATATACTTGTCAGATAATATAGTGGAGACTCTTTGTAACAGAGCGTAGTTTGGTACACACTGCACACTGGACCTAAGCAGATAAATTTAGTTTCCCAGAGTAATGGAAAATCCTTATTACAAACACCTGTAACAGTCTAGGACCATATGCATACAACACTACTGGAGCAAAGGGTCCATAATCTCACGTTACCTAAACCAAGATCATGTTTTAACATTCCCCAGTCTAAGGCAGGGAAGAAAGGATCCTCAGCTGTAAGACTTTTCAGAGTTTAATGAGAAACTTAAAAAAAAAAAAATACAAATAAGAAATTCACTTTAATGTACAAAAAAAAAATGTATGAGGAGAACTAAAAGTTAAAGTCACATGTTTGCACCACTATCTAGTTCATATTAATTTTACTCTTCAAACAGGAAGGTGGTGGCAATTTCGGGAACAAGAGAAAACCAAAACTTGTTCTACAGTTATTCTTCTGCATGTGTAAGCTGTGCTCACAGAGACGGCTTCTTATACTTCTGTGTACAGGGATTCAGTTGTATATAAAATTGAACCTGTATTTTAAAAAACAGAAAACTTTTATTAAAAACAGTATTAGTTATACAGTTTCCACCTTAAACAAGGGAATCATCTGGCCATTTCTCCTCTCCTGACATGTTTAGCATTTCTACATTAAGATGCAGCTTGATTTCACTGGTCACACTTACATACTGCAGAAGTACAGCAGAATACTTACCCTGAAAAGCATTAAGAGTATAAATTTGAGCTGGGCAGTGGTGGTGCATGCCTTTAATCCCAGCACTTGGGAGGCAGAGGCAGGCGGATTTCTGAATTCAAGGCCAGCCTGGTCTACAGAGTGAGTTCCAGGACAGCCAGGGCTATACAGAGAAATCCTGTCTCAAAAACCAATAAAAAAAAAAAAAGAAAAACAATTTAGAAAATACATACTCAAATGGGGCATGGTGGTATACACTTTTGATGCCAGCACTCCCAGGAAGAGGCAGGCTGATCTCTGGTTTCTCAGCCAGCACTGATCTGCATAGTGAGTTCCAAGATAGCCAGGACTATGTAGGGAGACTCTGTTGTGGTTTTTTTCTTTTTTAAAAAAAAAAAATCCTATATACCTAAAAATTCAGACTCCATCTACAACTATAGGGCTATATACCATTTGGCCAATTCAACCTAAGTGCAGTAAGTTCCCAAAACGAAAAAGAATAAATTACACTAAAAGATTTGAGTAGCCACACCCCTCTCCCCCTTTCCTTTTGGTTTTTCTGAGATAGAGTCACTCTGTGTAACATGCCCTGGCTGTCTTGGACTTGCTTTGCAGACCAGTTCAAACTCACAGAGATCCATCTGCCTCTGCTTCCCAAGTGAGTGCTGGGATTGAAGGCATGCGCTGCCATGCCTGGTGATTGCACTCTGTATTTTAAATATTGACTGTTTTACAATCTCTTCTTTGAATAGACTGAAAACTAACTATGGAAGACACTAGATCTGAGGAAGAACAGCTACATGTCAGAACATCATGCCATAATTTGAGTCTTCAGGTACTTTTAAGCATATTTTAATCTACTGATTACATACAATGTAAAAATACATCAACTGTATTTTCCTTAAGCCTTAAAATTTGTGCACTATCACTTCTCAAGTGGCTCTGGATGTCTTTGAGATCTTACATAGTTGCATGAGAAATGTTCACCTCTGCATACCTGCTCAACAGCTGAGGAAGACTAGAAATGATGGGTCCATATCCTGGTGCATTGTCATACAGTTCAAACAATGGTGCAGCTACCAGTTTGTAATTTTTAGGGACTGCAAACAAGGCTACAAAACAAAAACAGTATTCAATTTCCTTAATCTTTCATATAATTTTTACTCCTGCTTTGTAATTAATCAACAATTTTACATTTGAGAAAAGCTTTGATGTATGTATTCACTCATGCAGGCACATGTGCAGGACAGAGGCTAGAGGGCTAGCATCAGGATGTTTTCTTCAATCCCCTCTACCACCATCCCCTGGTCTGTTGTTCTTGTTGTTTTTGAGGCAGAGTTTCTGTGTAGCCCTGGCTGTCCTGGAACTTGCTCTGTAGACCAGGACAGCCTTGAATTTAGAGATCCACCTGCCTCTGCTTCCTAAGTATTGAGAATAAAGGTGTGTACTAGCATACTTGACCCAAAATTCCACCCAGCTCCCTCCCCCCACCTTATTTTTTGAGAGTTTCCCAGTGAAGGCGCCTAGAGAACACCCAGATGCCACCTGTCTGTCTGCTTCCCAGTGCAGAGCTACAGAGGCACACCATCATGCTCATCTTTTTACATGGTGCTGAAGAACACAACTCAGGTTCTGATGATTGCAGTGAGCAATGTACCTGCTGAGCAATCTCCCCAGCTCCGAGAAAAACTTTTAAGGAAAAAGACAATACTCATTACTCACTTTGGGTTGTCTGTGTCGTCAAGAGATTATAGACATATATTTGAAACATCTCAAGAGAGAAATGCCATAAACTACTTAAAAAAGCAAACTGAAAATTGCCTTGGGCTTATAACTTAATTTTTAATTCTCCTATAAAACTACTGTAAGAAATGGAGCCAGGCATTGTTTAAAGTCCAGCACTCAAGAGGCTGAAACAGGAGGATCAAGATTTCCAAGCACAAGGAACAGAGTTCAATCCCCAAAACCCAGGTAATGTATACTTGTAATCCTGGTGCTGATAAAAGCAGAGACAGGTGACCAGCCAGTGTAACCTAATTGGTGACCTACAGGAATGAGAACATTCCTAAGGACACTCACAGTCAGGGAGGGAGGGAGGGACAAGCAGATAGGCAGGCTGAAAAACAACTCAGCACTTAAGAGAGATTGCTATTCCAGAGGACTGGAGTTTGGTTGCCACACCTGCACCCATGTGCACATATCCACATGCATGCATGCACACACACACACACACACACACACACACACACACACACACACACGGAGGTGAGCTTGGGCTACATAGCAAGAACCTGAGTAGTAGTGAAAGCCTGTAATCCCAGCTCTTGAGAAGCAGAGACCGGCATTAGGATCAGGCATTCAAGGTCAGTGTAGGTTACATGAGATCTTGGAGTTTTGTTCTTTGTTCTTGAAGTGGGGGGCATAGGAATGGGAGGTTGGAAAGGAACAGTTACTTGTTGAAACACAGCAGGTCTGAAGACTCTTTAAAAAGATAATCTCAAGGTCTTTACTTTACCACAATGGGAAAATCAGTAATAACAACTCAACAACTACAAAAACTACAATAATCTCTTCTTTTAGGCTCTAGTTCCATGTCAATCCCCTTCCACCATGACTGATACAAAGAGAAGCAGGTGACTCTGCATAAGTGTGATGTGTCTCAGTCTCACAGCGAACCTACAGCCACTCAAGAGACCTGGATGAGACAATCTTAGAGAACACACTCCAACAGCTTTTAGACGGCTGCCTTCCAGATAAGTGCTTACCTTTCTCTTGAAGCTGAACCAGGAACAACTTCTTATGTTCCTTGGGCTTTGTTATATGTGCAGGAATATATGGATACTAAAACAGAAAATGAGAGTAACTTGTAGGTTTCAAGCATTGCTATTCTTAACACCTCATGTGTTAACTATCAAGTTCTTCCAATTACAGACACAAAGCTCAACTACCCTCATATGCTAACTCAGTCTTACTGTAACGATTACCCGATGGCCTCATTTAGTTCTCTACAAGGACACTTCCCAGTACACTGCTGGTGGCATGCTTCTGTCTGGTTTCCCTTTAGTGGACCTACCTAAAAGATACAGTAAGTGCCTTCACACACATAATAAACAGTAAGCCCACAGTCAAAGAATGAACGGCTAGGAAAATTTACAACACAATGAAGTTTGGGTTTTAAGATAAGTTGCTGCTGCTGTTTCTATGACTTGTTAGTCAGACATTCTAGAATCCTGATGTGATCATGTTTACTCCATGAAAACTTTAAAGCCTCTGAGGTATTTGACAGGATGCTCTCTGCTCCTTCTTCCGACCTCCCATTCACATAGCACATGCTTTAAGAACAAAAATGAGCTTAGTGGAGTTCTGCCATCTGTGCAGTCTAACTGCTGGGTAAAATGGAGAAAATATTTAGAAAAATTAAAAGGAAAAAAAGAACTAGAAAAACTACTGCTTGAGAGCAATTTGATATATTGGGAATGGGGTATAATTATAACTTTACATAGAAACTTTTGAAGCTAGTACTTGGGGCTGGAGAGATGATTCAGCAGTTAAGAGCACTGACTGCTCTTTCCAGAGGACCTGGGCTCAGTCCCCAGCATCCACGTGACAGCTCACAACTGTCTGTAACTCCAGGATCCAACACCCTCACAAAGACATACTTGCAGACAAAGCATCAATGCACATAAAATAAAAATAATTATTTATTTTTTTTTAAAAAAGCTAGTACCTTCGAAAGACGTGCAGTTTAGTGAAGCCATACTGCAACTGATGTATCCAATCTTTACTCAAGGCAAAGGCCTTGCTCTCGTTCTCTCTTCCTCCCCGGCACCCAACCAGCACTCAAGTTAGGACAATTACACACCAGCACTACCCCTAAAGTACAAAGGAGCTCATGTAATTCTCCCAGGTTTTGGAGGTCTATCTGAAAACCACATTAACAGAGTCTCGAGGAAGTTCAAACCGCATACATGAAAAACACTTGTGTTTCACATTCAACAAATCTTAGCCACACAAAATAATTCCCTTCTATTTACTGCTTCCCCTTTCTAAAAGGCTACTCTCCAGTTCTGCTCTTAATAGCTACGCTGGTGAGGTTCATATGAAAAGACAGAGACAAGGAAGTAATGATATACCTTTCCGCAGTGACACCCAATGAAAACAGACAAGTTGGCTAAGGCCGAACAAACACAGCACTTCATTGATATCCACACTTCCAGGGTCAATCTTACACTTCGGTGAAGTAAAGGAATAACACAGAGCCACACAGTAAAGGAGATAAGGAGGGTATTCAGCAAACAGCCTGGAAGACTTCTGAGATACCACTGAGCACCTTCCTTCCAATTAGGTCAAGGAATGTCCAAGAAACCAAAGCCTGTTTAGAATAATTGTTGCACATATCTTTGAAATAGCAACTTGGTCATTTGTGTATGGAGAAACTTTGCTTCTTAAAGCCAGATTACAGATGTGTTGTGGCAATTCTCAGCAACACCAGTGTCCACAGAGCCCCGTGGACTTGTCCTCAGCTACACAAGGCAGCCAGGAGAAGACAGAACATCTTTTGCCTGGCCAATATTGTATAACACTTGACCTGGAACATACTGTTATGAAAAAGCTCTCTAATAATAGGGCTTTTGATCTGTCCAAAGAATTTAAGACCCATCTTTAAGATACTAGCCAAAATATGAAAATCTGAACATCAATAACATTATTGATCATAATAGTGGACTTAAATATCTTAAATATACTTAAGTCCACATAGACATACCAACATTCTAATGAGGTAGTCATACCCCATCTGAGAATCACTCTCCCTCAGATGTTAGGGTAGGCCAAGTCTTTCTGGAGTCTGCAAAGTTTCTCAGCTCATGAAATTGTAGAGAAATTCATTCAAGTCTTGCAAAAGGGGGGACAAGGAGTCCCTGAGTTTCCATCTTCCTGACAAACAATATCGTCCCTTGACAGCTCTTAGCAATATTAACCTAGCTGTTCATGGTTATAGCAAGGTCAAAACTATTATGTGGTAGGTTTGTTTGATTTTGCTCTGATGTTTTTTGAGACAGGGCTCAGTATGTAGCTAAGATGGGGCATGAAGTCCTTTCTGCCTCTACCTCCAAAAGACTGAAGTTAAAAGTATGCACCACCCACCATGCTACCCTTTTTTTTTTTTTTTAAATTACTGCTGCTTCTGGTCACCCTCTCCCTATACTTTGCTACTTCCTGTCTCACATCTCAATCTGTATCCACATCTGTCCTTTCATTCCATAATGTATCTTTGAAGGATGAATGCATTCTTCTGAAACTTAAGGAAAAGAAACATCTATTTCCTATAGGACTGTATACTCCAGAGTAACGAAGCAGTCGATGAGCTTAAGATTCTCTGTGCATTAAAAAAAAAAACCAAACTCACATCTCCAGAGACTTTATGACTGCTACCAACAATCAACCTGTTAACATTAACATTATGAAAACTAACTGTCTTAGTCAGGGTTTCCATTGCTGCAATGAAACATCATAACCAAAAAGCAAGTTGGGGAGGAAAGGGTTTTATTCAGCTTATACTTCAATATTGCCCAATGTTGGGCAATTCCTTGTTCATTACCCAAGGAAGTCAGGACTGGAACTCACATAGGGCAGGAACCTAGAGGCAGGAGCTGATGCAGAGGCCATGGAAGGGTGCTGCTTACTGAACTGCTCTACCTGCCTTCTTATAAAACCTAGGACTACCAGCCCATAGATGGCACCACCCACAGTGGGCCCGCCCACCCCACTTGATCACTAATTGGGAAAATGCCTTACAGCTGGATCTCATGGAAGCATTTCCTCACCTGAGGCTTTCTCTGTGATAACTCCAGCTGTGTCAAGTTGACATATGAAACAAGCCAGTACACCAACCAAATAGAATAAATTCTTTTTTATCTCCTTTGAAACATGGTCTCATTATGTAAGCACTTACTGACCTGGCAGTCTTGTGTATACCTGGCTAGCCTTGAAGTCAGAGATTCATATGCCTCTACCTCTTATGTGGCAGGATTAAAGGCATGGGCCACCACACTCAGATAGTATGAGATCTTAGAAGAAGAACAAACTACTACCTATGGAGGCCAGCATCTAAAAGACCCCAGTCATCACGTCATCTGCATTCACACCTTTATAGACCCTCCTACTATGTACCAGAGTGCTACGAATAGAATACAAGACCAGGAAGCTAACTGAGCATGGCTTTCCACTTGGGCACTCCTTGACATCATTTCTTACATCCTCCTCAAGTATATGTTCAAAGGAAGACAGCTGTCCAAGAGGGAGTTACCCTTAGAAGATGACAAGGAACTGACAGAAGCCTGTCAGCAACTGGCAAAAACTGAAGCCATCAGTCTAATAGCCAAAAAGGTCTGCTTCCATGTGAACTAGGAATTAGATCCTTGCCCCACTCGGATTTTTGATGCAGAATCTACAACTTTATAAGGCCTTGAAAATTCCAAGATAGGTTACCTATTGTCTTAGGCTACTAAATTTAGAAATACAGATTTAAGTTTCCCTTATTAGAAAAACACAGGATTAAAGTGCTTTAGATTGTGGAGTTTAGTAAACTCTGTAATATTTATATTCATGAATATCACCAACTCAAAAGTCCAAAATTATAAGAGCCAAAACTTAAGTATGTCAACCAAAGCCCCTCCATCTCAGATTTTTGCATTAAGAATGCTCAAAATGTAAATTGTTGCACAGGAGCAATATACCACCTTGCCTTATTTTGTTCCCTTTGCCACATTAACTGAGTCTGAATTCAATCAACTGATTTATCAATATATGAAACATTTAGGAGAAAGAGCACTCGTTCAATAAAACATGGATGCTATTGGTAACTGAAACACAAGACAGCCTATTTTCACTTAAGATGATTTCCAAAGGTAGAAGAGAGTTCATTAACCCTATAAATGTAAAAATGACAGGAGAGACTACCCTAACTCAAACAAATATGAAAACTAGAAATAATTGGCACAGCCAGGCACGGTGGCACATGCTTTAAATCTCAACATTTGTGGGGCATAGGCAGAAGGATCTCTCTCCTCAGCCCAGTCTATATAGCAAGTTCCAGGACAGCCAGAACTACATAGAGATACCCAGGTTCAAAAATAAAATTAAAAAAAGAAAAAGAAAAAGAAAAAAAGAAAAGCATCAGGATATATGAACAGAGCAATTATATATTCAATGAGATTACTTTAAATAATGGTTGTATCCTTTTCTTGCATTGGGGATGCAGCTCAGTGATCGAGTGCTTATTTAGCAAGCTCAAGGCCCTAGATCCCATTCCTAACTGTTTTTCTTAAGTAACTGTTTATGTGCAAGTCTACGCTACAACGCTTCCCCTCACCAATACAAGGTAATTTTTTTTTAACCAGAGCATTTCCACAAAACCATTTTTTCAAAAGTAGAACTTATAATAGCGATGTAACACTCCACATATATTAGTGTCCTTCAGAGGACTCAAGATGTAGTTGCCCTCAAGCACAAGGAAGCAGCTCTGCCTCAGAATTTATCTTTTCAACAGTTGCACTTACTGAGTGAGCACTTACCCTTCTGAGAATCTTACATGCTCTTGTTCTCTGTTTCTCTCTCTCTCTCTCTCTCCCTTCCCCTCCCAAATGAGGGTCAGGAAGTGAATATGTTTCAAACTGTCCCAAACACACTGTCCCTTCTCCCCTTAAAGAAATTAACTATGTGCCTGATGCCTTCAGAGGCCAAAAGGTATCAGAACCCCTGAAAGTGGAGTTACAGATAGGTGTGAGCTACCCTGTGAGTGCTGAGAACTCACTCTAGTAGTCTGTGAGAGCACCAAGTGCTCTTAACTGTTGAGCCCTGTCTCTAGCCTTATGTGTGTGTCTACACATAAGGGTGCAGGCACTCACAGAGGGAGATCCCTGAGGCTGGACTTAGAGGTGCTTAGGAACCACCCAATACATATTCTGGAAACGGAACTCTGGTCTTCTACTAAATCATCTTTCTAGTCTCCATTGCCAATGTTTTATAAAATAAAATCCTTATCTTTTACAATTCACACTAAAATATTTACAACTGAAATGATACCTAGGATTTGCTTCAAAACAGTTCCTGGGGAAAGCAGGAAGCTGAAGCAGCAGTAAAGGGAAGCAATGAAAAATACTTCATCCGGGCTGGAGAGATGGCTCAACTACTAAGACCATTAGCAGCTCTTCCAGAGGTCCTGAGTTCAATTCCCAGCAACCACATGGTGGCTCACAACCATCTGTAATAGGATCTAATGCTTTCTTCTTGTGTGCATGAAGACAGAGTACCCATATACATAAAATAAATAAATAAATATTTTAAAAGAAAAAAAAAATGTCACCATGAATTTACTGTTAGAAGTGAATTTTACTTACTATAATTCTATTTTTACATATTTAAAATTTTTTCTCTTAAAAGAAACAGAATTGACTAGAACTAGCCCTGCATAAATAAGACCTGGCTTAATCCTTAACACTTCAAAAAGGAAATAAGACAACAACAAAACAGAATCATTCTGAAACTGTGGTCTACTGTTCTGGCAAACAGTAATCCCAATACTTTGGGGGTAGAGGAAAAATAGTTCAAGTCCAGACATTGCTATCTAGTGCATTCGATATACATTATATACATATATACATAAATGGACACACATATATATACATGTACATGCACACATACATAGATAGACACACACATATATAAAATAAAAAGAGAAGAAGGAAACTCTGCTTGGCTTTGTAATATTTTCTAAATCTAATTAAGGAGTTAAGAAAAGAAATTAAAAATCAAGGTCTACTTGAATCTTTTTTAAATTCTAAACATTTCCACTTGTTTATTTTGTGTTTGAGGGGAAGTGTGGTGGTTTGTATATGCTTAGGTCAGGAGTGGCTATGTTTAGGTATGGCCCCCATGTTTGAACAAGCCTATGGAGACCAGAGAGTGGCACTATTAGGAGGTGTGGCATTGTTGGAGTAGGTGTGTCACTGTGGCTTTAATACCCTAGTCCTAGCTGCCTGGAAGCCAGTATTTAACCTTCAGATGGGTGTAGAACTCTCAGCTCCTCCTGCACCATGCCCACCTGCATGCTGCCATGTTCCCACCTTGGCGATAATGGACTGAACCTATGAACCTGTAAGCCAGCCCCAATTAAATGTTGTCCTTTATAAGAGTGGCCTTGGTCCTGGTGTCTGTTCACATCAGTAAAGCCCTAAGAGAGGGAAGGTCCTATTTTCAGCACCTGTGATAACTAGCAACCATCTTAACTCTACTTCCTGGGATCCAGGTCTTCCCTCTGACTCCCCAAGCATCAGACACACACTCACACAGGAAAGGAAAAGGCTGTTTGGTCTTAAAATGGTTTTAATTTCAAAATTAAGAAAATGAGAATAAGAAATGGGAAGCTGAGGTTTACCCTATTTTTTCATTTTCTATTTTAAAGCTGGAGAAATGGCTCAGCAGTTAAGAACACTGGCTGTTCTTCCAAAAGACCTGGGTTCAATTCCCAGTACCCCCATGGCAGCTCTCAACTGTCTGTAACTATAGTTCCAAGGCATTTGACACCTATACACAGACAAACATGCAGACAAAACACCACTGACCATAAAATAAACAAACAAACAAAAAATCAAAAAAGATTTCTAATATTTAAAGGGGGGGAAGTATTATAGAGATGTCTCAGTAGTTAAAGTCACTCACTGGCTCCAGAAGACCCAGGTTCAATTCTTAACATCCAAATGGCAGCTCACTACCATGAGTAACTCCAGCCTCCAGAGATCTGACCTCCTCTATGGCTTCCACAGGATACATACATTCAGGCAAAATACACATACACATAAAAATAAATATATCTTTAAAAAAATGTTTTCACTTAGTGTGCGTATATGTGTGTGCGTGAGTGTATGTACAGATGACACAACATTTGTCCTCTCCTTCTACCATGTGAGTTCTAGGGATCAAACAACTTGGGTCATGAGGTTTGGCAGCAAACCCACTGAGCTACCTTACCAGCCCTCATCACTTCTTTAAATGTCTTGAATTAGGTAAATTTTCTGCTTTACCAAATGCCTGGTAAACACAAATGAACACTGACCTGAGGAGGTTCAAAATTTGGTCTCCACCAGTTCCCAATGCAGTCATCTATGACCCAGTCTTGCAGGACTCCATCTTGACGACCCAGTATCTGTGCAAAGTAGTATAGTAAGTACACTGAATACACACACCTCTAAGAATTCCCTTCTGTGGTAGAGACTATTTTCAGTGACACTCCTAACAGACATATTCATCAGCTAGTGTCTTCCCGATAAGATTCCCTCTCTACAATGTATTCCACTATCCATTCTGTCAAAAAACACAAGATTAGCTTAAAATCTAGCACCAACCTATCAAAAGAACCCACAAAGCTGAGCGTCGTGGTACACTCCGTCAACCCTACACTCAGGAGGTGGAGGCAGGTGGATCTCTGAGAGTTCAAGGTCTATATAGCAAGCTTCAGGCTGGCCAAGGCTAGATATAGAGACCTTGTCTCCAAAAAAATCTGTCCTTTTACTCTGACTATTCATGGAAAACCAAAGGTGACCATTTATCAACATCAGCCAAGCAGCATACAAGAAGTTTCTTAAATCAACTACAATTTCTACAAATCATCCACCTAAAGTTACAAAAATGGAAAGATTCCACTTTCACAAAATTCCATTATTACTCTTTATAACATAACATGAACTTATTTTGATCAAATTAGACTCAGGTTAGAGAGATGGCTCAGTGATTAAGAGCACTGACTACCAGAGGACCTGGGTTCAGTTCCCAGCATCTACATGGTGGCTCACAACAATCTGTGCCTCCAGTTCTAGGAATCCAACCCCATCTTTCTGACCTCTGAGGGTACCAAGCACACACATGCTGCACTAATATATGCAGACAAACATCCACACAAAAATAACTCATTAAACAGTCATATTCTACCCATTTCACTGATCAAATATGGTACTATGAAGTTCAGAACAAGAAGCAATCCCCTGGACTGGAGATGCTCTTCCAGAGGTCCTGAGTTCAATTCCCAGCAACCACAAGGTGGCTCACAACCATCTACAATGTGATCTAATGTCCTCTTCTGGTGTGTCTGAAGACAACCACAGTGTAATCATATACATAAAATAAATAAATCTTAAAAAAAAAAAAAAAAAAAAGAACCAATCTCCTGTCCTGTCTCACCCATCCCAACTAGCTACAAGATTCAGCTCCTAGTTGTTTCCCCGTATTTGTCTCTACGTTTAACAGTATTCCTTTTTTTTCAACTGCCTTAGAATAGTTTTCCATATTAAGAAAGGTTGGAAACTCCCATGATGCCTACACCTTTCCCTGACTGTAACACATCTGTTAAACTAGTGAATCAACGCTATATAAAACAACCCCATACAGTTTTTGAGTATCTTTAACTTCTGCCCTAATGTCCCTTTTCAGGCCCAGGATCCCGTCTAAGATGATATTTATGGTCATCAGTTTCCCTGAGGCTGCTCTGGACAGTGACAGTTCTGTTAGTTGGATGATCTTGACAGTTTTTAGAAATACTAGTCAGGATTTTGATTAGTATTTCTCAGTGAGACTGAGATTCTGGCAAGGAAAGCAATAGAGGTAAAATGCCATTCTAATAGCAAATCAAATCATATGAAAGGGTCATGCTATCAGTATGACTACCACTAATATGAAGCATGATTACTAATCTGAGCTAATGTTTGAAAGGTTTACTTCCCTCAACTGTAGGTTAGAATTTAAGTATTAAAACTATAATGCTCACTCACCCTTTGCCCTATCACCCACCCATTATCATTATCTGATTAAACAGTCAGTATTTAAATTAATGCCTACCTTCAAAAAAACAATTAGTAAACTATATTGAATTAGACAACTATGCTCATTTCATTTGCTGTCACTGGATTTATTCCCACTATCTGAGAGCTCAGACTGGTTTTCAGTTCAAACAGCAATCACTACCCGTTCCACTTTCTTTCCTCTATCAGTCTACTCTCCTCTGTGCACAGCCCAGTTTACAGCTGAGCACGAGGCCTTCTTTGGCCTTTCTCCTACAGCACAGGACATTCATGTTGTGGTTATTATATCATTATTCCTGCCTTATTCCTTCATCTTGGGAGCAAACTTTCTCTATTGTCTCCTGAGAAACAGTATATGACATAATACAGTTTTAAAAGTTTTGCAAGAGTTACAATAATTATTTTCTCCTACAGATGCTTTATAGTTATATTAAAGAATTCTGGTATGAAAGTCATATTATTTCAGAATTATGCTTCAGATTCTTGAGCTTCCTGTATTGCTTCTGGGAGATCTGAGGCATTTCCTGATTTTCTTTTTAAGATTTTATCATCGTACAGTGTGTACATGGTAGGTGTACTGCAGTGTACTTGCAGAGATCAAAGGACAATTTTGTGGAGTCAATTTTCTCCCTCCTGTATGTGGGTTCTGGAGATAGAGCCCAGGTTTCAAGCTTGGTGACAAGCACCTTTACTAACTGAGCCATCCCACCTGCCCTGCTAAAGTCTTCTAAGTGGCTCCTGTTTCATAGATACAGCATCTCCTCTATTACTCCAAGAGAATCATGATGACTCATTTAGCTTCCATTTTGGCTGAATTCCTTTTGCTTTTTTAGACTGTATTTTCTTAAAAAGCTTTCTTGACAAGCCAGTGATATATCTGCTCACTAGGTGTAGGAGTTTTGACACAGCTCAGCCTCCTTGTGAGACTCCAAATAAAATCACCTAGTTTTCTTGGACTGATCACTCTGCAGAGCAGACTCTTCAGCCTTCTGCCCAGTACCACCCTCTCAGCTAGGAACTGTACTATTCTTCTCCACTCTGCATAACTGCTCTCAATCCCACTTCACAGCACAACTCCTACACTGCTTACTAGTCAGGATCAAAGCTTTCAAATATTTTCTCCATCTCTTAAACATTTTCCTGCTAAATGTTAGCTGATTCAGTGCCCACTGACTCAGTCAACAGTCAGTCCTGGCTCAACCGGACAGAATGGGAAAGACAATGTAGATCAGTATAACCTTTGTAGATTCAACCAATTCAGCTGACTGGGTTCACTGGCCCTGGAAGCTAGCATGGGCAATTCCTCAGCCTTTCTGTTCTCTGCTGCTGTATTTCAGACTGACATCCTGCTGAGCTCCGGTTTCTGCTGAGTCTGTTGTGGTATGCCCAACAGCCTGCCAGCTCTAACTTAGTTATTACTTCATCCTTTTGTTTTGTTAATATCTTATTTTGCTTTCCATAAATTTACTTAAATCATAACTTTTAAAAATTATCTTTCTCCTGACATTTTAGTAGTTTTCAGAAGAGCTAGAGGAAGAGTGAGTAGGTTTCCTCTGAAATCTCTACCAAAATGGCAACTTAGCATTATTGTTTCATCAGCATTTTTGTTCTATTTTAGTTTACTTAGCAACAGGGTCTCACTGTGTGGCCCAGCTGGCTAGAGCTCACTCCGTAACCTAGGTGCTCTTGAACTGAAGACAACCCTTCCGTCTTAGCTTAACATTACAGACGTGTTCATTTTCCAGAAAATAATTTATACTAATTCAGATTTAAGTTCTACTTACTGACTACTAACTGCTTAAATTAAGTTTATTTTTACAAGATACATGAAATTTTGATTATTAAGTTGGTAGTACTCAGATGGACAATAACTGTCAAAGTGGTTAAACAGAAAAATACCTCTGTCATTAAGCGTTTTAGTCCTTCAACTTCATCTTCTCCTGGGTTAAGTTCACCACCAGGTCTGTAGAAATTAACAATTTCAGCTTACAATTTAAAGCAATTTGGGGATAATAACAAGAACATAATAATCATCATTTCTATCAGGAAACTGATAAGATACATTTCAGTGACATCTGTTAAGCAATCAAAACAAGGGCCAAAGGTGGAGAATGTGCTGGGAAGTTGAATCTATAATGTTAAGTACAAGACCATTGTATACAATCCTAAGTCTAAACAGCAAAACGTATATATATATAAACTAATATATACAATATATATATCTCACAATCACTGGCCAGCAATCCATGACAGCCTCCTCAGAAGAAAGCTAGATCTAATGGAGTTTAGCAAATAAATACCCAGAGAACAGACTATATTCCTAGGTCTGAAGAATGGTACATTTTTTCAAGACTATCAATTTAGTTTTGAGGCCTTTCTTTTTGGTACAATCTGACCAGTGGAGCAAGTAACCATTTAAAGAGTTATAAGTTCAAGTGATTAAGCTACATGAAAACAACTGAATTCAGTAATGTTCCCATTACTTTCAGAAACTAAGTTTAGCCTAATCTACCTCTATGGAAAGGAGAAATGGCCCTGGAGAAAAAAAATCATGACTTTTCTTTAAAGACTCTTTCATAGTATTTGTTCAAATAAAGGCTAAACTTGTATTTTAAGCTGCATTAAAATGCCATTTTTTACACATTGTCTTGCTATTATTTCCAACACTACTTACAATTTGAAGAAAGTCGTTCCCAGCTGTAGCAGCAACACGTGGGGCAGGCGGTGCTCGTGCACAATCAGAACCCCTTCTACAGTCCTTCTCATCCCAATCTTATCAAATTCCTCCCTCATGCGCTGAAATCTGGCTGCAACAGAGCTGTCCTTCTCATAGAGGGGCTCCTTTGTACCAAAAGTATAATTGGTAAGCGGGTACCTGTGAGCCAAATACAAGCATTAGCATGAGAACCAATGATCTTATTTACTTACCAGGACAGTTCAAAACAACGCATAACGGAAGACACACAAACACATACAAAAACGACACTATGCTCAGATGACCAGCCAAAGCTTCCCAAGCAGTGATGAGACAGCAGAGATCAGAGTACTGCTGCTGCCTGATTCCTGAACCCAAAGCCTCCATGCATCAGTCAGACAGCAGTACCCTAAGGTCCCGGAAATGCTTAGCAAAGTGCTTATCTACACTGGTTTTAGGTCATTTTATGGCACTGACACCAGAAGTACCAGCCTGGTTCCTCTGACTAACCTAATTATAACTTCTATTAACCAACCTGCATTAACAGCTAACCTGTTTTCGCCTATTTGCTGAGCCACCATTGTCTATCAGCAGCTCTCTAGTTGCCTTCCTTTTAATGTCTTTAAAAATGAGTTTTTGTACACATCTATGTATGGTGAACACCATACATATGTATGTCTGTGCTCTCCTTTCACCATGTGGGCTCTGGGGAACTGAACTCACATCATCAGTCTTGGCAGCAAGCACCCTCACCCACAGAGCCACCTGACTGGTGGTGCCAATTATTTTCTGTTTCTCCCAGTTGGCAAATACTCAGATTTTTCTACTTCCTTTTCAGATCAACTTTATTTCTTCACTTTTTGGCTTGCATGTTTTTTGTTTTTTGAAAGAGTTGTCCTGGAACTCACTTGTAGACCAACCTGGCCTTTAACAGTGAGACCTGCCTGCCTTTCCCTCCCAAGTGCTGGGATTAAGTATATGCACTACCAGTGGCTTAGACAGGTTTTCTTTTTCCCTCTTAGCCTTGTGTAAGAGAACCCAAACTGTGACTAAAATGTTAAAGACTTCATCTTGCTTACTAAAGATCAAATCCATATTTATATTTTATCACACAGTCTACCTTTGCAACTCTTTGATTATAGTTTTTTCCCCCAGTAAGAAGAATATTTTGACTGAACATGACTAATCCCAAGGCATTTCACCTGCCTGGGAAGACAGTAAAGTACTCATCAGGCACGCGTGAGGATCTAGATTCAATCCCCAGCTCCCACTGTAGGGAGGAGGGTTGTGCACTCTGCTCTCAGATGCTGACTTCTAGGACCAGACAGCTGGTCACAGTCCTGACAAAGGCATGGTCAAGCATCTTCAGTCTCCATGTTATGTAAAAACTGTTTTCCATCACCTATGATCTGCCAATCAGAGAATAGACTTCTGATCCCAGTCTGTGGTCTTAAGAGGAGAGAAGGAAGAAGGTGGAGAGAGCAACCATGGCCACGAGGACACATGGACCAGAGTGAGCCAGAGCAAGACTGAGATTCAGACAAAAGACTATTTGGCTAGGTATTGGCAGCTTAGTTGAATTAGAATACCTCAGAATCTGCCAGAATCTGCCCGGCACAGTGCCTGCAGCTCGTTAATAAAAATACCAAATCCTTTTTATTCAGGATAATGCGGGCACTGAAACACTTTGTCATTACCTTGGACCAAAGGGGTAGGGGGGGAGAAAAACCCCCAGAATTACATTTACAACCTACCCAAAACAAACAATAGAGCCCACCAACCACCACACACACACACACACACACACACACACACACACACA
>JADRCC010563598.1:0-12706 GCA_019843855.1 Hylomyscus alleni
AAGTGCCACAGATCAGCCACCAAGCCTTCACCACGTGGCCCTCTGGGGGTACAGCCCAGATTCAAACTGTACCAGTGGGAAATGTCTGATGAAACCACAGTATTCAGAGCTTCAGATGGGAAGACATGCAGATGGTTAACGACTTGAAAGACGGAGTAGGGGCAGAGGGACAGAATGATCTGGAGGCACCCTAAACACGTCAGCGTTGTCTGGGCTGGGGCGTCTGCACACTGCTGCTGGTACTGCCCTTCCCTAGACGCTGGTGTCCTGGAGGGTAAGCAGGCAGGGCCTTTGGAAAGCTAGCATTACAGCAGCCCATTATATCCAAGGGAGTCGCAAGGGAGTCACAGCTCACAGTGCTTACTGAGAATACATTCCATATACTGAGCCTGGCCGTTTGTTCTTCTGAGGCCGCAGCTGTCTTTATACTCCCGTAAGGATGGAGGCTCAGGAAGGGTCACCCAGGATGAAAGCGAATCTGCCTCTGCTTTGAGCCTACCTGCCGGTTGCAACTTCCTCTGCCCTCTCCACCGTCTTAAGAGACGTGGCCCCGCTTTCTTCTGATCCCATCAGGATGAACAGAAATGAAGAGCCGAGGTGCATATAAGGAAGTGGACTTGCTTTAGTCAAGGTCAAGGTCGCGGGATCAAACTGCCCAGGGAAGAAAGGTAGGTTGAGGGTGTGGCTCAGTCAGTAGAGAGCCTTCCTAGCATTCAAGAGCCCTGGGTTCAATGCCCATCGCCACATAAACCGGGACAAAGGTAGTTGCCTGTAACCCTGGCACTCTGGAGGTAGTAGCAGGGAGATCAAGAATTCAAGGTTATCCTGGGGTATGCAGTGAGTTCCAGGCCAGCTTGGGATATGTGAGACCCTGTCTCAAAGAAAATGCATCATCAGTTGGCCAACTTCTGGCTTATCTTGAACAGGCCCCAGATGGGTCTTTCCTTTGACCCATGAGGAGTGGGGTCCCTCAGCCCATGTGTAGCCCTGGCTTCAACCTTTAGTCCCATTCAGTAAGTCTCTGTGTCGGCTCCCAGGGCTGTCAAGCTCATGAAAGATGGCTTTTCCTGGCCTGCGTGTCTTCCCATCTTCACGCAATCTCCCCCTTTCCTCCGGCCAGCTCCAGCCTCCTCAGCTATCGCATCCCCTCACAGGGTCAGGGATTATGACGCATTCAGAGAGCGTCCCAGCCCTCGGCAGTGTTTACATTGGAGGTTAGCATTTATCTCTATACTTTCAACCTCTCTCCCCAGCTCAGCGGTGCTGTCTGTGTTCCACAAGAAGGCACGGCCTCCAGGGATGAGAGCCCGCCAGGCTGGGGCCACCTCACTGGCATCTGGAGCCCCTAGACTCTCTTTCCCACCATCCACGGGGTCAGTCCTCCTCTGTGGTCCCTGGCTAATCTCTGAAAACCGAGTTTCAAAGGAAGCACTCAATAAAAAACGAAAGTCTGTGGCGTACTTTCCCGCAGGCACATTTACCGTGGATATTTGAGTCTTGTGAACCCTTTGACCCAGAAGAGATTTTTTCCCAGCGCCTTTACTCTGCAGAGACTTGCTTATATGTGTGCAAAGGTACAAAAACTTCATTGCAACTTTTTTTTTTCATTAGTGAACAATTACAGGAAACCGTATATCATTAATAGAGAGCTGATCTCTGTGGGCTCCACAGCCAGGACCAGGAGGCAGCTGGTCACAGCAGCAGGGTCAAACTGGAGATGCCTGCCTGGGAAGATGAGGAGTACAGTGTTTTCTTAGGGTGCCAGCAGGAAAGTATAGCAAATGTAAGTTAGATCATTTGAATACTTAAATAAAGGAATTGCTTGTAAAGGTGGGGGTGGGGCGGCTTAGGGGAACTGTGCAGAGACCTGAAAGTATTTGGGGGCTAGTGAAGTGAAGGTGCCATTATTACTCTAGGCTTGGGGACTCACCGTTCAAGCCTTGTCAGAAACTGGCAAAGAAATCCAACACTTTCTCTGAGCACTGCACACAGTGGAGAAAGGCTAAAGGATGTGAATGGCTAAAGAGAATTGGTCTCACACACAGTGTACCTAATTGAAACATAACATGGTGCGGCACACTGACATCTCTAGAACCTAAATGTGTGCTGTGCAGATTTTGGGTGGGGGGGGATATTTTTGTTCTGGCCTAGGATTTCTTTTTTTCTTAAAGACAAAATCTCATGTAGCCCAGGCTAGCGTCCAGATCACTGTGTAGCTGAGGAGAACCCTGAATGCCTGATTCTCCTGCCTCCGCCAAGCGCTGGGGACAACAGCATATGCCACCATGAACTGATTTCTTTTGTGCCGGAGGGCTTTGTGCATGCTATGAGAACTCTAACAATCTCCAGCCCCAGGTTTTATTTTTAATATTTCAGTTTAATAATTCGTTCAAGTGAATTTAATTTAAAGTAAATTTAGAGCACTCCCCTAGCATGTGTGAAATCCCAGGTCCAAAGGCCAGTACCACACATGCAGACATAGGTACAGAAAAATATTTTTTAAAAAGTAATTCTTAAAAAATAAGTCGAGAAATAATTCTTTTCACTCAAAACTTAAACTGAACAAATTCTAACCGATGTTGATCACAGCTAAGAGGTTTTTGTATACACAAAAAGGCCCCTGTCTATTCCAAGTGGTCTAGCCAACCTGAGAGGTTACATTTTCTTATACTAAAATGTATTATATGGGGGCTGGAGAGGTGGCTCAGTGATTACGAGCACTGACTGCTCTTCCAGAGGTCCTGAGTTCAATTCCCAGCACCCACATGGTAGCTCACAACCATCTGTAATGGGATCTGGTGCCCTCTTCTGGTGTGTCTGAAGACATCTACAGTGTACTTACATATAATAAATAAATAAATCTTTTTTTAAAATGTATTTTATCGTAGTGTGTGTGGAGTGTGTGGAGTGTTTGTGTGTGTGAGAGAGAGAGGGGGAGAAGAGAGACAGAGAGAGAGACAGAGAGAGATCAGGTATCTGAAGAATACAGAAGTCATCAGACCCTCCAGAGGAGGAGTTACAGGCAGTCATGAGCCAGCTGATGGGGTGCTGAGAACCAAACTGGAGTCTTCTGCAAAAGCATCACTGTGTCCTCATCTGCCGATCCATCTCCCCACCCTTGACTCTCATCTTTCCTCTGACTAAAGGCAATGGTGGCAGTGTTACCATGCCTTTACTTGTAGATACTTGTAGAGATAACGATGGAGAATACATCCATGGCATTCATCATGGCGGCCAGCGCATGGCCAACACCCATCCCCGGTTGTGACTTTCATTTGTGGATTCTGGGACATGTTTCTGGAAGATTCTTCCATCAATCCATTTGGTGTTCAGGGAAAGTTGCTAGCACACAGTGTGTCCCCTCTCTTTCTGTATAACCCTTTCCATGCCCCCAGCTTCTGTAATTCATGGGTGCCCAAGGTCACTGGGCGGAGCCTCACATGTGGCTCTTTCTGATTGGCTGCATACCTCTGATGGGATCTAGCTGTCCAGGGGGGAGAAAGCATGTTGGATAAGCGAGCCCAACAAAGGCTACACTTTGTATGTTTTATATGTTTGACCTTGTTCCCAGGACCATCAGGGACAGACTCTGAGTAAGGAGTAGGGCAAGGAGAGGAGGTATTTCTTACCTCTCTTCCCACTTCCATCAACCTAACCAAGGCCACTCCTCACAGGTGGGTCCCGGGGCTTCTCTCTGCTGACTCGACTTCCCTAATAAATGCTACAAAGATGCATGATGTTTTTCAAACTTTATTCAAGGGTCAAGAGAGGTGACATCTCAATGGCTTATGAGTGCTTGTGGCTCTGGCAGAGAACCACAGTTCAGATCAGCACGGTGTTAGGTAGCTCACAACTGCCAGCATCTCCAGGTCCAGAGGATATAACGCCCCCTTCTGGTGTCTGGCAGCACAACACTTGGGTGCACATGGACACACAAGCATAATTTTTAAAAGACTTATGGAGAAAAAGAAAAAAAAGTATTTATCATATTTATGTAATTGTTTTGGTCTTCATCACACACTCTCACACGTTCAGGGATAGATTTCCAGTCTATTTTGTTTACTTCTACATTGCCAGCACCTTGGACAGTGCCTGGCATACTAGAGTCACTCAAACACGTTTTCTTGTTGCACAGAAAACAAATAATCTACTTTCAGCCCCTTTTCCTTACGAAATCTCTTTGCCTCCCTGCATTTCTTCAACCTAACCAATGAAAGAGGCATGGGGTGGAGACTCAGCTTCAGGCCTGTGGATTAAGATCCGATACCTGCCACCTTTGACTTCAGCTCTCTGAGTATCAGGATTGCTCCACTCTTATTTTGAAAGTGTCTTCTAAGCCCCTCCTGAGCCCCTCCCCCATAAAACAGTCTTTCTGAGAAGCAACTTCTACTTTGTTTTTTGAGAGGTCCATATACTGGGGAACCCACAGCTTTATGCATGCCAGCCAGGTTCGCTACCGCTGAGCTCTGTAGGCTTTGTGGCCATCATTTTTGTATTCTCACTGATTAGATCCCATACCCCCAAATCTCTACACAGAATGTTGTCTTTGTGTGTCCTTTTTGCATTTTACAAATGAGCAAGCAGTCTGTATGCTTGCATTTGGGCTCAGCATTCCATCTTGGATGGCTTCCCATTTTGAAGAGAGGGACTATAGTTCATCGATGTTCTCTTGTTGATGGGAGCTCTGATATATGGACGTGGCACTCTCTAACTATCCGTTCTTCTGAGAACAAGCCTTGGGCTGATTCCTGGATGTTGTTACAATGAGCAGGGCTACAAGTGTCTCCACCCCATGCACCGGGCATCCGGAAGCTGCTTACCTAGGAATCCCCGACCTTCCCAGGATATTTTGAAGAAACTCAGTAAGTGGATGAGATCCTCTTTGGGAGGTAGAGGACTGACATCAACAGAGGCTGATGATGGCCCATCTTGGGCAGACCTCTCCAAGCAAGTTCCCCACTTATGTATGTATGTTCTAGGGACAGCCACATTCTCTCATCTGTTTCTAACTGGAGTGCATACTCATATGCACACATGCACATGCATATACACACATACACTCACATGCACACATACATATGCACACACATTTACACACATGCACACATATATGCACACACATATATGCTCATGAACATATACACACATGCACACACATGCACACACTCACATATACACACTGCACACACATATACACGCATGTACACACTGCACACACACATGCATACCCCCCACACAATGCACCCACATCTATGCATATGCATAAATACAGATGCACATGCATTTACACACATGCACCCACATGTATATACAAGTACTTACACTTATATCTGCACATGAACATATACACACATGCACATACATGCACACACACATTTCACAAACACATATACACACATGCACACACAAACATGCACACATATGCACAGGCACACACACACTGCAATGCACACATGCATATGCACACAATGCACACATACATATATATATGCACATACACACATACATATACATATGCATTTACACACACATGCACACGCATCACATACAAGTACATACACACATACATATGCACACACACTTTTTTCTATTACTCAACATAAAACATTATCCAACAGAGTATCCAGACTTCATACTCACACTGTTGTTGTTAAATTCTCCTCCAATTACCTAATGTGCACTGCGCCATTTCCTTTTGAGGCCCTGTGTGAAGTACTTTTCACTCAACGAACGTTATAGGCCAAAGTATGCTGGTCAATTTAGGAGCCTAAATTAGTCAGGTTTTTTTTTTTTTTTTTTTTTTTTTTTTTGTAAATCAACAGGAAACAAGTGCACGTATTTATAGGGTACAGTATGATATTTCAGGACACCAAATCAGAGAACACAGCAGCCATGATACTTGCTGGATCCCTGGGGCTTCAGCAAGAACACCGAGTTCACCTACCTAGGGCAGCAAGCTGTGAGAGCACAGTTCTGATGGGTTCTCTCTGTTTGCCTCCTTTCAGGGATAATTCCATTCTAAACTCTGCTAAGGAAACAAGTAAGAGGCGGCAGGGGTGGGGGCGGGGGTGGGGGTGGGGTCTTGGGCTTGGCTTGGTCTGCCAGGCACCGTGCAAAATTTAGAAGTTGAATCTCAGTCAATGTACACTGTAGATTCAATTATTTTTATAAGGCCAGCTGTTCCTTCCCCATAAATGAGGACTGGGAAGGGAGAAGAAGTCTTCAGCCGGCGTTGATCCGTCCTTGCTGGCCGCAGGCTAGGCAGGGCAATCCCCAGATTCCTGTGGTAGGGTGGAGCCTTCGCACCTAACCCCACTTACTGCCATGCTTCAGTGACTGCAGTGGTGAAGGAGGGCCCGGAAACTACCAAGAAGGAGCCAGAAATCAGCGAGGCAAATCCCCAGCCCATTAGTCTTGAAGCCTGACACTCGTTAATCCGAGTTGAGAGGGAGCCAACCCAGTCCACTCAGAGAAGAGTCCAAGCAGCCTGTTTCTTTCCCCTCAGGGAAAACCTGTCCCTTGTCCAAACTCCCACTTCCTTCCTACAAAGTGTAAAGTTACCATGGCAATAACTGACCCTGTTTATTTTGCTTGAAATATCGTGGTGGCTGGTGGAGTGACGGCTGCATAAAACCGGTGTGTTCTAGAAGGCCTGGGCTCCGAGCTCTGAGCATGGAGCTGTACCTAACTGGGGGAAGCTGGAGTATCTATTCCTAAAATCAAAGTTTCCCAAGCTCACAGAACCATTCCGCCCAGCCTTTTCTAAATTCACCCCAGAAAAGGGCAAAACAAAGCAAGCAAGAAGAGGCAGATACTAGCCAAGAAAGAGGCACAGCCACCACAGCAATGGCCAAAGGAATCAGGGCTTAAATAAAACACATCGTTTCTTCGCTACCCAGTAAGAATTTGAGCCTAAGGGACCCAGGCTCTTGGAGTCATTCTACAGAGCAAGAGGCATGGAATCTGCCCATTGAGTATCTCAGTCACCCAAACCTACGACTCCCACCCTGCAATAGCCCAGAAAAGCCATTTCCCACTCAAGAGGGGGAGTTAGGAGGAAGATGGAACAGAAAGGAAGTTACATTTAACTGCGAACATCTCATTCGTGAGAATTAGTCACATGGTTATGTAGCTGCAAAGAAGCCTGGGAAATGTAGTCCTTCTAGTTGGGCTTATTCCCAGGTGTATGTAGCCTGTGAATCTATAACTGCTTCTGCCCGCGAGAGTCTAAAACAGTGGCTAACTGGTGGGTTTTGCAGGTTTAGGGCTCAGAAAGTCTAGCTCTTATGTACTTAGTGAGACATAAAGGTCCAAAATGGCCCCTGGAACCAAAGAAGAACGGTGTAAAAGAACTGGGGAAGATATGGGAAAGATGGATGGAGCCTGGTTAAAGTCTTGTGGGTAACGGGGATCCATCAAAAGTGTTTGAACAAGAGAGGAGGGTCGAATGGAAACTAGTCCTTTTAGTGGGATGTTTCCTGGCCTGAATGTGGTTCATGAGAGACCCTTAGGTATGTGGACAGGCACTAAACCTCACATGCCCAGTTGTGGTCCTCCCTTCTCCCTGGGGTCCTTGGCTGCCAGCCCACAAGGACAAAGGGATTAGCGTTGATAAACAGGGTTTTCAGACAGCCCGAGGGTAGGATGGAAATGACTACGCCTTCAGAGAGTCAGCTCAACTTTAATTGGAGTGAACCAAGGGCTATGTAGTTTTTTGAGGATCGGGGTAGGGATTTCTAGGGTGGATATGTATCATTGGCTACAGCTTAGGGTACCGGATAATACCTCATTTGCATGGAGCGGCATTCTAGGGATTCCAGATGCTTGCTGGACAGGTTCTTATCAGGAGAAGAACAGGTTCTGACAGGAAGCTGAGCCTCTAATCTCACCAAGGCTAAGTGACAGTCCACAGGTAAAGGGGCAGGGAGTTCGGACTCCCCAGACAAGGTCAGAGGAGGAGAAACCCTGACGGTAAAGGGAGTCTTCCATTTTATGTAGAGCTCAAGAGAGATGTCCGCACGATGGTAGACTGTAATCTTAATTAGCAGGTTTCCCCACACCTGACAGTCCAGGTTGTTGTCCACTAAATTCTACCCATGTCATGGGTGGCAACAGCCACAGGCGATATTCAAACAAATGAGCCCAGCCGTGTTGCAATGATGCATTGCTTATGAAAATCCATAGCTGCCCAGGTCGGTCACAAAGGTCACAGTTTGTCACCTTCTGATACAGATCATTCTTTAACTCTGTTGTTAAATCCATGCCAGAGAAATGACCCAGTGGTTAAGAGTACTTCCTGCTCTAGAAGTGGACTGCAGTTCAGACTATGGGACCCAGCACCCTCTTCAAGCCTCCGAGGCCATGGCTCCCACATGCTTACGCTCACACACATACAAGTTAATAATGAATGTCTAAATTTTTTAAATAAATATATAAAATTCCCATAAACAAGGTGCTTAAGAATGTCTCTCTGATCTCTTCTACTGTGTCACTAACCCTTCCTGGATTTATTTGTAGGGCCTGGGGTTTATACTACTTAGGAATTCCACTTTTAAGCAAACAAAACCCAGACTATAACACATGGAAGTGAACATTTATTTAATAGGAGAAAGTCAATAGCAACAAGCCTTTGAAATCTGGTATGTATGAGAGATACAGGATCTGTTCAAATAACTTTTTGTCTGTTTGTTTGTTTATTTGAGACACTGTTTCTCTGTGTAGCTCTGGCTGTCCTGGAACTCCCCTTATAGACCAGGCTGGCCAGGAATTCAAAGATTAGCCTGCCTCTGCCCCCTGAGTGATGGGAATTATCACATACATCATCATGCCTGGCTTAAAATTACATTTTTTTAGAATAACATTTTTATGAATGAACTGCCTGGCATCCTCCTGCATCATATTCTCTCTCTCACTCTAAGAGGACTGTGTACTTTAGTTCTGTTCTTAGTGTTGAAATTCGAAATATTCCTCCACAGGCACATGTTTGAACACTCAGTCTCCAGCAGGTGGCACTGTTTGAGAAGGTTTTGGAAGTTTTAGGAGGTGGAGCCTCGCTGGAGGAATTGGAGGGGAGATTTGCTGCTTTTTAGCCTGACCCTCCTTGCTGGTCACTCTGTTCTTGCTGACTTCGGATGCAATGAGACCCAATGACGCTCAGCTATGGCTTTCTTGCAATGAGCAACTGTACCTCCCTGAACTGTAAACTGGATAAGCCCTTCCTCCCCTAAGTGGTTGCTTGTCAGGCATTTGGTCACAGCAAAGAGAAAAGTAACCAGTCCAGATATTGTTTCTACTGGAGAATTCAGTCTCTCTGTTAGCCATTGCTTCTTTTCACTGATCATTTATTTAGGGTTCCGGACAGCCTAAGGTACTTGGATAATGAGCATAGCCTAGATGTCTACACAGCCCAGTAAATCAACTATTTCCAGTCATACTGGGCATGTGGTGGATTTGCAGTGGAGAACGAGGACCTGGCATGGGAAACCAAATCATTTGCGATGGCTTGCATTCCACCCTGGAACAGCATCCTTCATCGCCACAGGCCCTGGGTGTCCCCGAGGAAATAAATCTGAACAGCCCACGCTCGGTCATAAAGTGAGGGCCATGCAAAATAAAATAAAAATGACCCTGTTTGGCTTCCAGGAGTTCCTGTGGAAAGAAAATGTGTGTGCCCACTTTTAACGAATAAAAATTAAGGCAGCAAAAAAATTCTTACAAAAAGAAATCCCAGAATATGTCCCAAAGAAACCTCTACCAGCGGTCCGGTGGCTCCATCCTCACACAGAGGTATGGGGGTTTCTCAAGCTCTGGCTTAAACTTACACTCAATTTCAGATGAGATTTAAAAGTTGGGGCAAAGAAACATTAAATTCTCCCTCTGGAGCTATGGGTGTAGCTTGGCAGGGTGCTTGCCTAAGGTATGCAAAGCCCTGGGTTATTGGTGCTGGTTAGAAGTGGCTAACTGTTCAAGGTCTCCTTCACCTACATAGGGAGATTGGGGCTAACCTGAGCTACATGAAACCAAACCAAACCAAACCAAAAAACAAAACAAAACAAAACAAACAAACAAACCAATAAGGAGTTCTTCCTTTGGGGCTATTTAGGGTTTGAATCTTAAATGGGGTGTTTTCCTGAATGGCTCTACCTTATTCTTTGACACAGGGTCTCTCCACTGAATCTATAATGCACCAGTCGACTCCACTGGCTGAGAGTGAGCTCCAGAGGCCAGCCTGTCTCTGACCGGCAGTGTTGAGTCTGTAGTCATGGACTACTACTGGCTTCTTATCTGGGCTCTGGAGATACAGACTCAGGCCTTCTGGCATGCACACTGGACACTTTACTTCTTGAGCATCTCCCCTGACCCCTGACCTCTGACCCCTGACCACTTCCTTCTTGGCATAATCTATCAGTAAAGCTACAAAAAGTCAATAGCCTTCCACAGCCTTTTCTACTGCTCTGCCATGGCCTGACTCTAACCACAGGTACCTTCAGGCTTCCCTCCATCCTCCAGGAATATTGACAGCCTCTTGTGATCTTTGAGCCTTCTTTTAGACCTTACTTCCCCAATACTACTTCCAAAACTCCATAATACTCAGGGGGTTCTACTTCCTGAGTAGAGACTGACCCAAAAGCATCCGGCTCCAAGAACCTGGGATCATGCCCTCCCCATATCTTTTAAATAGGTTATTTTTAAACTCTTCCCTAGTAACTTTGATTATCAAAATACATGAGGAGAGAGGGTGGGGGCCATGCCTAAGTATTATCGATAGTAGAAAAGGAGTTGACCCTCCGTATGCTTGGGGCTCCCATTTAGCCAGCCATGGTAGGGTAGGGACAGACACGTTCTTACATCTATGACCTTTTTTACTGGTAAAGACACAAGGAGTACAGAGTTAACAGAGCAGTTTGTTTTATTAGGTAATATAAGCAACCTAGAAGGATTTTTTTTTTTCCCTCTCTAGGTTTTTTGAGACAGGATCTCATTATGTGGTCCAGGATGGCTTTGAACATCCAGTCCTCCTGCCTTGAACTTCTCAGTGCTAGGATGATGAGCATACATCCCAATGTTCAACTCTAGAGCAACTTCATATAGGACACTGTACACAGGACATACAGTCCCACCCCCAGCCACACTCACGTGGGTGTGGACATAAAATACAACATGGCATCCTGACAATTATTTAAATACTAGTTTAACTATGATTAAATAAGAAACAAACTTTGATTTGTCTTCCGGAGATTTCTTGAGTCAAAAGGTGTCCCAGTTTGACATAGGGTTGTCCAGCTAAAGACTACATTTCCCAGCGTCCCTTGTTGTAATTGTAGTCCTGTGACTCCACTCTGCCCAGTAGGATGTGAGACAATGGATCAAGCCTGATCACGTGGCACTAGGGGGCCGCCATTTCTGCCCAGGGTGATTGATGCTTAAAGCAACCAAGATTAGAAATTACTCAGTGTGGGTTTTGGATCAGCAGTTGACCTAGGTCCAGATTAATTCTTGTGTGGCACTCAGTGGGGACGTTTCACTGAAACAAGGCTGTGTGTGGAGCTTGGCTGTGGCTTCCATTTCTTCTTTCATCATGGCATCCTTCACACTCCGATTTGTCTCTCTGTAAAGTCCTGTTAACTTGCTGCTGTCGGGGCAGGTGGACAGAACCCTATCAGCCCATCAGCATCACTCAGAGCCAGGTACTGCAGCCAGTGATGGGCTGTCAAGGGGACCAGTCAGACACAACATGAGCCCCTGAGGCCAGGCAACTCATGCTGGAACTCTGGCCCAGTCACGTTCAAGCTTTTAAAAGAATTAATGGGGTTTGTTTGATCCTAATTGAAACAATGGTGTGAGGGCCAAAGAAGAAAGGGCTTTCGAATTCTAGGCCCAGGTTCTGTGGCAGGGCTCTGTCTCCTGGGATGATGTGATAGGGTGTGGGAGGCGTCCTTAGGGGGGGTGGTCAGAGCCATCAACACCTTCTTCACTCTTCTATTTATTGACTTGCTCCAGATTTGGGTGAGGATGGAGGGGTGGAATGACTCCAAGATGAGAATGAGCCCTGAAACCACACTCTGCCTTTTGTTAAAGGGGATCCCTGCTCTGGAGTTCTGTCACATCGTGATTCAAAGCAGATCCATTCCAGAAGTGGCAGGGCAAAGAGGGGAAGCGGTCTCAGCTGTAGTTCTGCGAGAGGAAATCCAGAACTGCTCCCCCGCCCCACACACACCAGTAGAAAGGACTCCAGTGCATCATGGGAGTGCCCCAGTCCAGGCTTGCGGGAAGGGTTTAGAAGGAGGAGTTGCTCCCTCTGAGAGGGAGTATTGATTTCCTCTGAGTCACGTTGGGCTAACCCATTAGTTCAGGCTCACCAAGAAAATGGGAAATATTCAAGTTGCGCTTGACTGCATTTTGAATGCTCCGTGAGCAAGACACCTACTCCAACCCCACATCGTGTCTTCCCAATGAAGGCATGGAAGAGAGAGGGAGGGGGCGATCAGCTCAAGGTCAGAGGTGGCAATAGAGGCAGGTAGACCTTCAGGATGCATGGAGAGTGTCACTCTGCTCAGCCTTGTTCACAGTAATTGACAGCTCTGAACCCCAACGGTACACAGAGAGGTGAATCTTGCTAATAACCATGTTGTAAGGTGATGGGCGTTGGATTCCGCAAGGTCATCCCTGAATTTCCCGTCTCTTAGCCATGACGTGAATCTGGATG
>JADRCC010563601.1:0-13143 GCA_019843855.1 Hylomyscus alleni
TTGACACAAACCTAGACCTACTTGGAAAGAAGAAATCTTGATTGAGAAATGCTACAGTAAGCCTGGCCTGCATATGAAGGACATACCCTCAGTAGATGGCTGCTGTGGGAGGGAGACCCCAGCTTACTGGAGGCAATGCCATCCCTTAGGCACGGGCCTAGATGGCGTAAGAAAGCGTTCTGAGCAAGCTGTGGAGAACAAGGCAGTAAGCAGTGTTCCTCAGTGGCCTCTGCATCAGTTCTTGCCTCCAGGTTCATGCCTTCAGTTTCTGCCTTGACTTCCCTTCTTGTTGGAATAGAAACTGAAATAACCCTTTTCTACCCAGGTTGCTTTTTAAGCAGCTATATCAATAGTGGGTTCTAATCTAAGATTGTGTGAGGGAACAACCAGAGAAGGAAAACAATGTAACACTATAGTTAAAATTAGTTTACAAGAATATCCAGTGTCCGTTATTACTCTTTTGTGCATTTCTATATCATATGTAGAGAGACAAGTTGTTCCTTGGTTTTCCTTTAAGAGCCAAACACATGGGGCTGAAGCAATGTCTCAGTGGTTAAGAGCACAGGTTGCTCCTGAGGGGTCCTGAAATTGCTTGTTAGCATACATATGGAGGCATACACACACACACACACACACACACACACACACACTCACACATACATTACACACACACATTCACACTCAGACACAAACACATACACACAGAGGCACAGAGGCACACACTAAGCACACAGGCACATACACATGTATGTACACACATGGACACATACACAGATACACAGACATATATGTACTAACAGAGAGACATCAACAGACACACACATATACACTCACACATACACAGATGCTAATGCACACAGAAACACATAACACTCACAGACACATATACAAAGACACACAGAGAGACACACACAAAGACATATACACAGACACACAAACATAGATACAGACATACATGGACACACACATGGACACAAAGACACACACATGCACAGACACAGACACATAGAGATGCATACACAGACACACACAGACATGCATGAACATACACACTCACACACAGACATGCACAGATGCACACACATGTACACGCACACACATACACACAGATGCACATATACACAGACACATATGCAGACACTCACTCATACACACAGAAGTCATATATACAGTCACACACAGACACATACACAAAGACACATACAGAGAGACACACAGGCATACACACATTCAAACAAAAATACACATACATAGACATACACAAACACAGAAACATACAAGACACACACACACTGATACACATACACAGACACAAACATACACACAGTCACACACAGAGAGACACATGCATACAGAAACACACAGACATATACACACGCACACATAGACTCATACACACAAACATACATACATACATACATGCATGCATGCATACAGACACACACACACACAGCTGAGACTCTCATATTCACAAAATAAAAGTAACTATGTCTTTCAAAAAGGCACCAGGCAGTAAGAGCTGTGTGGGGTTGGAAAACTGGGTTGTTCCCTTGTTCTCTTCATGGAAAGTACGGCTGTGACTCTACAAGCAATCTCTTGCCAACTGCCCAAATCTCTTATCTGAATTTTACAGCAGGGCCTCTTTTTCCCTAAAGGTACCTAGGATCTTTTCAACTTAAAATTGTAAAGCCAACAAACACCAAAGAACCAATTTTAAGGCAATTATGTAGCACTGTTTTTACTCGATCAGGTCAACTTGACAAACACTCAGAACTGAAACTGAGCCCCAGCCCTGCTGTTCTCATGGATGGGATGTAAGCCTGGTCCTCACAAACTATTTGCTCAAGGTTGAAAAAAGAACACAATGCAAGAATCCTTTCCCAAGAAAAGCGAATCTAGAAATGGAAAATCAATTGTGACCATGAAATTCAGATGTATATAGTTTTTAATGTGATTTTTAATGTTGAATAACGAAACTAAGACTTCTACATATGTTCCCATCTTTGGATGTGAGTTCATTCTTGTGGAAAATGATCTCACGAGACCTCCTGTTCTCCCCAGCACTTGCAGAAGCACAAGGCTGCTTCAGGCAGACTATGGAAGAGAGAGGGTCAGGTGCTACAAGGGAGCCATCATGGCTAAGGGCAGAGTGCACATTTTGAGCACATTTCTCTTGACCCATCAGCCCCTTGTCCTGCAGGCTATGTATGGTTCCTATTCTCCTCTCTGTGCTGTTGCTTTCAGTGTTTTTGCAATCAGTTGAAGTTCAAACATCTTGAAAGAAAAGTTTGGGTTTTTCCCCCGAGTCCCCTGTTTTCAATTATTTTTAAATCTGATGCACAAACACTGCTTTTAAAGATATGTGACTGAAGTGCCAAATAAGGATCTTTTGATTTTTTTTTTTTTTTGAAATACATGTGGTTGAAATTTGAGACCTGGCTCCTGCCAAGCTGCAGTTTAGGGAATAGAAAGCTGGCACAAGAAAGGCGCTGTTGTTCAGGGGGTAACATTGGAGTGAACCATCCTGCAGAGGAAAATGTGGATTTTCACAATTTAGCTCCATGTATGCAGGACAATTCCATCATCTCCTGCTAGCCATGTGAGGGTTGAAATTCTGGCACTCCTCTTCTTTATTTGAGGTTTTACCTGAAAGTTTTTTGTACAGAGAAGCTAAAGATGAAACTTTTGAAATTATGAGTTTTAATAATGAATTCATGACATATCCTGCCATACTCAATAATTCAAACAGTTTCACATTTCTTATATTAACCTAAAAGTCAAATGGAGATATACTCTAGGTTAATAGGTTCTTGCGGTATCATTGGACTCAAGGCTTAACCAGGAATGTAACAGCTCATCTGTTTGTCACAGGCACTACCAATGATGGTATCTAGCAAAGAATATTGCTTACAGTATTGGAAACATCATTGTATTCCCTCACTCAGTATTTTGGCCAATAGCCATGTAAAATTAATGTAAAATCAGCTACAGTAGATGTCCTATCTGGGCAAAATATACGAGGAACTCTCACCTCAAGTGAGAAGATAGGAAAAGTGAAACTAGGTTATCTTGCTAAATACTACCAGGGACAATAACAAAACATACAGAAAATTAATGCACAGAAAAAAATTGTCAGAAATAAAGAAAAGTTCTAATTAAAGATTTCCAGAGAGGATTACCAGACAGGTAGATCAAGAAGGTGAAATCAGGACTATGAAGTATGTTGCATTTTTAAAATTAGTTTAGTAATCATTGAACATACCAGTTTTCAATAAATGAATGCTAAAGTTTATTTCTGGGATGCTTTTAATACAAAATAGGAGAAATGGGAAGTTGCTACCACAAATTCTTTCATAAATATAGTAGTCCTAGGATTGTTTTCTTATAAAAGTATGACTAGAAGGAGCTATGCAGGCTGCCAGAAAAGAAAGTCATAAACAACTGTCCTGGTGAGCCTTTAGGAGTGCAATGTTGGCATGAATGTAACAGGTGGTAACCAACCACTTCTTATTAGATTTGAATTCTACTCCATGGGAAGAACTGTGTGCCTGGGACAGTAAGTTTGGCCCTGCCTGGGGATCTCACATACCCTGGTGATTAAGCAGCTACTATTAGTTTTCCTAATGGACATTGTATCAAACTGCACTGTAAGTTCACGTGTCTATTCCCATAGATTAGTGCACTTCTCATACCTAATCAAGAAGATAATTTTTTCATTGAAGAGTAGTTGAATCAGAAACTCACACCTGGTCAAAGTGAACGCAAGAAATATCTGTCTGTGAACTGATCAGCCACACATGGAATGATTTATATATATATATGTATATCATAAGTACTCTCACAAGGTTCAGGTAACATTGTAGAAAAGGTGATGAGAGATTTTAAGAGTAAGAGGGTGAGAAAAACCTAGGAAAAAGTGTCTTATGGATTTGACAGGACCATGGTGCTCATGAACTCATGGTAGCTATGGTTATTGGCACAAGACCTGCACAAGACTAAGCCAGTAAACATTCCAGCATGAGCCTCAACTCTTAGCTGACAAGCTATTGAAAGGTCTGACTATGGGAAGAGGCAAAGTCAGCTTCTTTTAAATGTGTGGCTTCTGTAGGTGGACTGTGCTCATATATATATATATATATATATATATATATATATATATATATGAAAAACATAACTGAACTCAGTGAGTCTTAAAAAGAAAAACAGAGGAACTATTAGAGGGTAGAGAAATCAAGAGTGCATATAGGAAGAGTTAGGGAGAAGAGTGGAGGAAGTATGATAAAGACATATTGTACCCATGTATAAAATTTACAGCAAATTAATAGAATTTTTATGTTTAAAAATAACAATTTAAAGTTTCAGAAATATTAAACACAGCAACGAGATAAAGGCTTGGTAGCTTACATAATGGTAGATTCCAAATAGACTGCTGAAAAGAAATGGTAGAAGCAGAAACCAATACTGATCCACAGACCAACAGACAGACGCAAATGCAGAACATGCTACAGGGCTGACATTCGATAGCATGTTCTAGTTCATGTACTCAAATTATTAGAAAGACATCCTCTAGCTGTGTTGTTCAGTGCATTATGAACACATGTAGCTTTTACTCATCACTCTGAAGGGATTGGAATCCTTTCTTTTAACAACTGAGGGAATTTGAGTGTAAGGATGCTGGAAGGAAGGAAGGCCAGGCTTCATGCCTCAGTCATGCTTTTGCAGTCCATGGACTTGGTAAGATCTTGTAGTCTGAGGTATTTCTCTTCCTAAATTACCAAACTATAGGGAGTAGCTATTATTCACTAAGAGAGATTGCAGGCTGTCAAGTTTTATAATTTACCTAACTAGATGGCTTGAGCAATGCACACATTGAGCTATTTGTCACGAAAGTGATCCAGTTCCCTTTCAGATCCTCAACCAATCTTTACATGAGAGCTCTGGTCTGAGTAGTCTGCAAAGCCATTTGAACAAAGCCATTCACGATTCAGAAGTATTTGATTTTGTGAACTGTGCTTAGGTGACAGCTATTGATACTGTTTACTTATATGCAACACCTTCAATTATACCAGGCTAGAGTCTTTCCCACAAGAAATGCAAATGCATGGGTTATTTTATGATGACATCTGGCAATGCTTTTGATGCTTTGGGAACTGAACTAGGGTGATTTTATCAGAAATTCTGGAGTTTGTGAGGAAATATTAATAAAATATTAATTAAATAGGGTGATTTTATCAGAAATTCTGGAGTTTGTGAGGAACTCCCTGAGGTTCATATCCTCTAGTGTACAAATTTAAATTTGTACACTAGAGGATATGAATCTCAGGGAGTCAAACTAAGAAAATCATTTGGAAAGATGTGACAAGGATTCAGTTGGTCTCTCAAATTTGCTCAAATGAATAGAGCTTGTGGGAGAGAACAGCGGGGTTATGGAGTCTCGGATAAACTATGGGATTTGCAAGGCTGGGCTGGAAGTCATCAAGGCATTAAGGAGTCTTCCAAACTATAGACTAAGCTTTAGAGTAAAGAAACTTAAAGGAAAAAATAGCACATTGAACCATAAAAATTAAGATTATTTCCTAGAAAGAAAGAGGAAGAGAAAGATGGAAAAGCATGAGGAGAGAGGAGCAGGGAAGGAGAAGGAGGGAGACAGACAGACAGACAGACAGACAGAGACACACAGAGAAAATATATATCTATAAGAAACAGTTCAAAGAGGGCTTGGACACATAATTCCAAAAAGGAAGGTCTAGAAATGCCACAAAAGAGGTAATGGTGGAAAACACAAGAATTGAGATTGCCCCCAGAACTAGTGATATTAATCTTAAAAGTTAGAAATAGAAAAATAAATAGAAAACATCAATTGCCTAACGACGATACACATCGTAATCAAAATTGTTCTTGTTAGCTGCATTAAAATCTTTAAATTTTCCTAAAATGAGTGATTGGAAATGACACGTAAGCATGGGCAGACTTCTCATTCATAGAAGATGTGCCAGAAGTAAGTCACTAAAGCCTAGGTTGGTAATGGGAAATTGCTTGAGATACCATTCACTAATACTTATAAAACATAACTTAATCTTTCTTCCTTCTAGATTTTAATTTTTTTCAAGGTTAGTAAGAACCTTGCAGACACACGGGATGTACTCCTCCAAGGTGGTGCAAATAAGCAGACACAGCTCATGTCCCTGATAACAATCCGAGAGGGACCTCACTGCTTATTCATGACTCTTGCAGCATTCTTTGTTCACTGGTCTTGTTCTTATCAATTGGCTATTGCTCCTCCAGTTCATGGTGGGCAGATAATTTGTGATGATTACTTAAACTAAAGAGAAGAGACCAAAGAAGAGAAATGGGAGATGAGGAGGAAGAAGAGTTGGGGGAGATGGAGAAAAAGGAGGAGAAGAAAAGAGGATGAAGGGAATGGAGAAGAGGAAGGGGAAGAAAAGGAGGAGAGGGAGGAGGAAGGAGGGTGAGGAAGAGGAGGAGGACAAGGGAGGAGGATAGAAAAGAGGAGGAAGAAGGGAGGAGGGGGAGGAAGTAGAGAAGGGGAACGAGTTTGTCCCTTTACTCTCTGCAAGTTGATATCCTTGCTTTCAGCTGGCCTCTCTAAACAGTCTTGATCAGTTGGTTTTCAAATGGGCATAAAGATTGATTTCTGTCATGGTAACAAAGAAGAAATCCTTTAATTCACACAAATAAGTTGGTGACTTGCTTACGAAGTCTCATTGTTTCAAATTTGAGAGTTTCCAAAGTGTTTTTTGAACTACTAACATGAAATGCAAGTTGCAGCTAATGACTCTCAGCTCTTTCTTTCTTTTTTCTTGCTTTCTCCCTTTGTCTTTACTAATTTAGAACATTGCAACTATTAGGTACCATTCTGAGTCAATGCTGACCTGAACACACAGCTGACCATGGAAGGAAACCCTTCATAACCAGATCTTGCTGAGTTTAATCAGAATCTGCCTTATGAACATGGACACAGATCCTCTAGGAGATGAAGAGGCTGTCTGTGCATACTCACATCAGGGTGTGGGTACACATTGAAATTCACTGGTCTTGAGATCCTTCTGGTCCTATGGCTAAGACTAGACACAAGCAAGCCCTTGTGTGTTTCTCTTTTAAACTTTGTAGTTAGATGCATCATCAAATCTTCTCTCTCTCCCTTCTTGCAAATTGGAAGACTTATAGGGTACTGATGTATATATATCCTGGTCTATTCACCACACACACAGGAAGGAATTTTAGCCTGCAGAGTTGACATTTCTTCTTTATGTGCTTTTTTTTAACATGATCAAAAACAAATGGAAGAAATCACTAAGGTATTAACATGCAACAGTTAAGATGATGATCTGATTAGTGTGCAGGAACAACAGGAGCAGAAGAAGAGGGCTGGTGGTCACTCACAGAAAAAAGCAGGCACTCTCAGGTGCAACCCCTCTGGGTGCTCTCCACAGCCCATGGGAAGGAGATGAGGAGGGAATGGCACATAAGCCGGACCATTTCCAGGAAAACAAGCTTAACATTTTGTGAACATACAAAGAAAGTCTTTTGAGGACACAAAATAAAGTGTGAGCTTTAAAGAAAACACACGTAGTTACAGGATGAACAGACAGTGTTTTGAACACAGTTGAATCAAATGAAAGACTGTCTTTCAAAGGCGCAGCTTCTGTATGTTTCTGTCTAAGCAGTTTCTGGTCATTCAGACTGTCCTTCATACACATGGGAGAGATAACAAACAATATGGGGGGGGTTGTTCAGACTGTCCTTCATACAAATGGAAGAAATAACGAACAATATGGGGGTCGTTCAGACTGTTCTTCATACACATGGAAGAGATAACAAACAATATAGGGGCCCTGAAGCTTTTAGAAAGGGGGTGCCATATGGAATAAGAAAGAAGAGTTAGGACTAAAGAAAGAAAGCGGAGCAGTCAGGGGCAGTGGGTAGGGCTAGGGTAGGGCAGAGGGGAAAGGGAACTAATGGAGAACAAGGCAGAATGACAGAGATGTCTGAAGGTGTCACCATGAAGCCCATTACTGCATGCTGACCTAAAGATTAATTTAAAATAAAAGTCAAAGATAGAACCCATCAGAGTTTTAATTATGTTCCCTGTACTATATCTCCCCAGGTTAGCAGTCCAGGTTCAGACAGAGAAGGCAGCTTTCTCAGCCACACTGCACGCCATGCACTCACCACTGAGAAAGCCACAGCTAGGAGCTACATCCACAAGGAAAGTGAGGACAAGCAAGACAAGACCTAGGGAGATGTAATTATCTCTCCAAGTTCTTCTCCAGGGAAGCAAACTGTCAGTGATAGGTAAGAACTATGCAGGGACTGGGGACACAGCAAGATTGGGACAGTGCTGGCCCAGTAGGTATGACGTCCTGAAGTCACACAAAATCAAGCACAGAAGAGTGACATATGTCAGTAGTCCCAGGACTAGATGGAGGTAGGAGGGGAAGGAGGAGAGGCCAAGATCATACCTGGCTACATAGTTTAGAGCCAGCCTGGGATAACACAAGAGCCTAAGAGCAACAATAGGTAGAACAGATGAAGGTCAAATAGAAACAATATAAAGGTTACTGCATTCTCTTTCCATACACTCTTCAAAAAACCTTTTCTTGATTTAAGCCAGGGATTGGCAGACTCATTCAGATGATAAACATTTATGGATTTGGGGAGAGGGCGGTGAGGTAAGGGAAACTGACCATTCAGTTAGGACTTGATTGGAAGTGTACATAAGCAGACATTAAAGTTCTAACTACCAGAACCTTAGGTTAGACCTTATTTGGAAATAGGGTCATTGCCAGTGTAATTAGTGAGGATGAGACAGACTGCAGTGGGGAAGGGTGAAACTTTACTCTCACGGAATTCTTCACATAAAGATGCTATGAAGGCAGAGCAACTGCATCATGTGGTGCTGCAACAATGGATACTTCCATGAGGGTCAAGATGCCAAAAACTGACACCAACAAGCCAGGGGAGAAGCATGACCCACATTTTCACCATCATTGAAAAAGACCTATTGCTCCCCTCTGCCTCCCTCTCTGTAAATCACACAAAGTATTTTTAAAAAACATAGAAAAAATATATTATTTTGTGTGTGTGTATGTGTATACATACATTTTGCACACATAGTTTGAAGAATATTATATCCCTTGAGGTGACTATGTTTGCCCTAGAAGCCATATACTACCCAACTAAGACCCAAGTACCTGGCAAATTGCCAGTTATTGGTCAGGGCATTCAAAAGGACTCCTAAAATGATATAGGTTAATTGCCTGGCATTGCCCTTGGTTTTCTCCCAGATCTTGACGATAGGACACTGTGGCTGAAGATACCACACAATTTACACATAGGACTTGGATGAACTGAGCTAGAATTGACCTGGAAACCTCTTCCCTGGGGACTGGCTCTCACAATATCTGAAGGTACTATACAAGCTGGAACAGAGAAAAGCCATCAAAATTTCTCCCCAGCTATAAGGTCTAGGATCATAGCAATGACCAGATATCCCCCAGGGTACAGTAGTGGCACTTATATCTTGGGGATAGCTAACAGCTATCTACTTAAGATTGACTCATTATTAGAAGGGACTCTATGCCTGGTACTGTAGACTTAGCCAACAATCCATGACTTGTGACATCATGAACCCTAGAGAAGAACATAGTACTGCCACTTCCCTAAACCAGTATACTTTCAAACTGCATTTTAAATACTGACCTTTATACCCACAGATAGGGTAGTTCTCACCCCTCATCAAATAAGCTTCTTTTTACAACAGATGAGGACTATTAAAGGAATCCACAACTAGTCAAAATACGGATAGCAATTGACTATGAGGTGCCCAGCCTTACCCGATGAACCCACAACACAACTCCTATGTTATGGCTCAGGCTCGGGCTCAGGAAAAATGTGCAGAAAAAGACTGTGAGTGTTGAGAGAAAAGGACATCTGCTGTGAGACTGGGACTTCTCTGCATAACAGAGAAGCTGCTCCCTGCAAAATCTCAGTGATATTGTTTCCCAAATAAGACTTGTAAGATGACAACACCAGTTGACATGCCAATGTAGATGGGGAAATTTTTACAAGGTCCCATCCATAGATGAAGAACTGCAGGCAACCGGTATCTACAGAGAGAGGGAAGATCAGCCCCCTGGTAAGCTCTACCACCAAGTTGTCACTGCTAAACAAAAATGCATATGAGCAACAGTAAACCAACTATATCAATACTACCAGTAATTAAAGAAGAGGTTATGAATTTGAGAGGGAATATGTGGGACACAAGAGGAGTTGGAGAAGGTAGAGGAAGTGGTGCAAATGATGTCAACACTGGATTCATGTATGAAATTTTGAACTATATTAGCATGATTTTTAGAACAAATACAGCACCCACCACACCGACCTATTTGAAGGAGGATGCTGTCCAAGATTCTCAGTGAATTTCTCACAAGGTAGACAGTATGCCTCCTCCGGTGTGTGAATACAGGAACTTACTTGGTAGGCTTACCATGTTAATGAACACATGCCGTACCTGTCGCCCTAGCTTCTGCCGCTGGACACAACAGCAGTGCACAGCTTCCTTTCCTTTTCACTCTTCTTGGTTTCATGAATGGATCTGTTCTCACTGTAGATGGTAATTCCCCCAAATGTTGAATTTTTTCCCCTTAAATGGAAACTTTCTTATTTTTACTTAAAGGGAACAGGTTGTAGCTCCTCTTCGCTGTACAGGACTTGTTATCAGCCAGCATCATTGTCTTTATATTCTTGATCTATTAGTCAATGAAGTCAGGGCTGCAAGAGATGCCTCGCCTATCAGGTGGGAGGTCAGAAGACACCACAGGAAATCCACCTCACAGCTTGGAGAGGAAGGTGTTCAGAACTGTGAATTGTGTCTGTTTGGACCTTTTTATTCAGTATTATCAGACCATAGGCAACCATGCTTATCTGAAAAGATAGAGAAGAAAGGTACAGAGAATGAAGAAACTGATATTCTGTCAAATGGTCAACTTCAGGGTTCTTTATATCCCACAAAGCACTGATTGCTGGAATTATTAAACAGGGTGAGCATTTGAAGCAGTTTTTACTTTGTTTAGTGATCAACTGCTTTGATAAACATAAAAGATCTTTATAATAACTGTGAGCAATAATAAATTAGAGGAGAAATCAATGTTGGAAAGATTAAAAGTTTTAAAAATGAATCTGAAAAATATGGCTATAGATAACAAGCAGTTGTAAACAAAAGGAATAGCACAGCAAACTCATGATAGCTGTAGAAACTTGAACAGCATACCATCTTCTTCAATAGTCATATTTAATATAAAGTGTCTTTCTCAAAACAGGCTGGTTCTCAAATCATATTAGCCTTTTTTTTCAAACATCATGAGATGCTGAATATAATATTTTTGTCAAAATCATGTGCCTTATTTTTTTATTAACTAAATGTTAGTTTCTCAAGATGAACCAGTGGATTATGTTTTCTAAGAAAAGCAAGGTTACAAAATTATTTTAAATCAAACATATCAACAATTTTAATGTCTTTACTATCACAGACTCATAACGGTGAAATGGTCCCAATGGCCACGTGGTCTTAAGAATAACAGTCTAGTCAGAGAAATCTAGTCTAGCTAAAGCTGGAGAATGCAAGCCTTGGGCCTTATAGCTTGGCCTCACCTGCTAGCTTGCTTCTGTGTCATGATGAGTTGGGCTGTGGGGAGTAGCAGCTATACATTTCCTCTGTTGTGAAACTCATTGAGCCTTCCTGACCATGATGGACTGACTGTTCTCCCACCATGCACCTGGATAAACCCTTCTTTTAAGTTGCTTCCTTCCTTATTCCAACCATTAGAAAAATCATGGAGAAAAGGCAAGAATCTGATTCTTGACTAGGCTCGCTACCAATGACGTATGTACAAGCACACTCATTCCAGACAGTTCCTCCTAACACTAAGACCTACAGATGGTAAATTCAATAATAATATGTTAATCTTGATTGTGGGACATACACAAAAAGCTAATCCATATGACTCTTATTCTACCACGTCTGTAGGGGAATAACATTCAGAGAGAGCACAGAGCGGTACTTCAAGTGGTGAAACACTGATTCGTTGAGCAAACTGAACTGAGGCAGGCGGGTTTAGGAAAATGAAAAGTTTTTAAGCTAGAAGGAGGTAGACATTCATCAAAATGAAAATATATTCAATCTGATTGTACTCTTCACTTAAAAATGCTGGAAATTCTGTTATTTGCATTTTACTACAACTTGTAAGTATCTCTGGGCCCAGACATAAAAGGAAGTTAGATATGATTTAGGAGATGGTGGACACCAAATGAAAGTACACTTGATCTGTTAACTTAACAAACGTTCTTTAAGCCTACGGGCTGAATCCCACAAAATAGATGTCTGTGGCATCAATACCACACACACTCCCAGGGGTTCTAGTTGAATCAAATAACAAAACGATTCTTCACAGAATGTTTGCTCTTTGGAGATATTCATGAAATCCGATGAAGCCATAGCCTCTGCAGTTTATAAGGTATAACTTATAAACTTATAAGTTTATACATTTATAAGACAATTTATAAGTTCAAGTATTTCACTATCTTAGCAACAAAAGGTCTTAATTTTACATTAAAAGTAAAATAGCCAAAAGATGAGGGGAGATATATGGAAACATCACAGTGAACTTTTCCCAACATGTAATGTAATACATTTATATTTCTAGAACAATAATGTCTAACAGCACAAAGACTGTGACCACCCCAGACTCACATCCCACAACTCCGAGCTGTGTGTGTCCAGAAGAGAAACAAAACAAAATTTACAGCTTTTGCTTTAGTAACTCCCGGTGAGTCATAGCCATATATTTCAACACCAGGACACTTCTTCATTTTCCAGGTGACTCTTTAAAGCTGTTACTACAGATCTTGAGATATCATTCATGATTACCTTAAACCCCTAAGACCCATTCATTAACCAAATGGTATCAAATATTTCAAACCCATTCAGTTTCCTCCCTCCTATAAGCTGATAGAAATGCAAACCACAGAGCCATCTTAATAAATGAAGAACTGAGTCAACAGGACAGCTGTAGCAGGTGTGTGTTCTAACTGCACTGCCTGTCTGTTGGGGTGACTCACTCT
>JADRCC010563616.1:4016-14164 GCA_019843855.1 Hylomyscus alleni
ACTGTCCTCCGTGGTTTTGCCACAGACCTGTCCTCATAGCAGAGACCACCCTCGCTCATGGCAGCTCGCCTCCTCAGGAGCATCTCAGAATCATCTGCTCGGGATGCAGGCAGTTTACGTGTGACTCGAGGTTTCTCTATGTTATAGAAGTGTTCCTATTCCCACGGTGTTAATCAGTCTAGTCTGACCCGTCTGGACCTTCTCTGTGCCCTGGGCTACACCGCAGCACCAGCAGAGAGACGTGCTTAGCAGGCACAGGCAGCAGGGTGGCCTTTTATTGAACAGAGCAATCCTAACATGCTTAAGTTGTAGAAAAGCAAGCAGAGGTCTGCTGTGGTGGAGAGCTCCCCCCACCCCGACTCCCAGTCTCTGTTGCTTTGCTCTGTGACTATGCTACTCTACCCAACGCCTCCACAGCCATCTAGGTTACTGCGAGGCTGGCAGACTCACCATCCAAGAAACCTCAGTGTGCTCAGAGAAGCAGGTCAACCCGTGGGGCGGCTTGTTCTCTCCAGGTTGGCCCTGGGGACTTTCTGTTTTATGTAAAAACCTAACAGTCTATCGACCCACCGCTAGGTACCTGCAGAAGGTCATGGGCCTGGTTCCAAACCTCCCGACTTGAACGGTTTATACCAAAAGAAGAAAAGAATACTTTGATGAATGTGAAGGCTGCCCAGGGCCCTGGGCACCTCAAACTCTAGAGCCCTGGCCCTGAGGGGTGAATCCTACCTTTCCTGCCTTTCCCTGTACAAACCCGTTCCTGAGGGTTAAACAAGGGGGGAACCTCAAACATGCTGGGCTCTAATGGGGCATGGCTCTGTCTAATTTGTCGAATCTGTTTAGGGTCCCCAAGCTGCAGCTCATAGCACGTGTTCAATTCAAACTCGTTACCAACATAACTGCCTCCTCCCCAAGGAGAGAGATTGCCTGCAAAAAAAAAATGACATTTTATTTTATTTTTTTACCATTTTGGCTTCTCCACTCAGCTCCCTCAAACAGGGCTGTGTCAGCAAGAAGCTATACTCATTGCAGGGACACAGTACTTAAAAGCAACTGGAGGAAGGAGGCGTTTGCTTTGGGTCATGTTTTGAGGGCTGATAAGGTCATGGTGGTCAAGGGTGGTAACATTGTATCCATCTTCAGGAAGCAGAGAGATGGATGGATGCTGGCGCTCAGCTCACTTTCTCCTTTCTATTCAGACTGGGGATGGTGGTGTTATCCATTCAGAATGAGCTATAACCAACTCAGCCTAAAACTTCCCTGGAAGCCATGGCCAGAGGCTTGTTTTCAGGGTGACTGTAAATCCCATCAAAGGCTGAATCACAACCAATGATAGCGCCTACCCAACTGGGACAGCAACAGCATGCATGCAGCCTTGGCTCCACTGTAGCCTAGGGTTTCAGTGTGCCTGGACTCACTGGACTTTCTAGACTCCTCTCTGCTAGGTTGGGCCTTAGGGCATTTGCCAATGAAGAAACAGGCCCACAGAGACAGGGCTAGGACCCATACCGTGAGCTCATGTCCTAGACCTTCTGGTGACATTCAATTCAAGATACAGCACCCATGGGAACTTCGAGAATAACTGGTCCCTAGATCCTACCTCAGACCCACTAGCCTTCTTCCAGCAATGGAAGAGCCTCTTCAGTGGTATCAGCACTTTTTAATGGTCACCTATTAGAATGTTCTGGAATGCCTATGAGTTGAGACTTGCAGTGCCTGTGCAGGATGCCTCCAGTACTGGGGACTCTTCTTCAGAAGCACCCACTGTCCTTGGCAGCCACATAGGCAGCTTTGGAAAAGCAAGAGAGAGCCACATTCCCAGCACTCAGGACTCTACCAAGGGCAGTCACCTTTTCAGCAACAGGGCAACCATGGAGTCCGCTGAGCATTAATATTTCTCTTAAAGACCCAGGATATCTGTGGTTTTAGCAAGAGTGCCCCAGGCCCCTGTCTCCTAAAGCCCTGATTGCCACCGTCACCTCTAGCTGTCCCAGGCAGCTTCCTGTCTTCCTTAGGTTCCTTTGCTGCCTCCCACCCCTTCCCTCATCTCATCTACGCTCATGTCCTTGAGTTTTCTGAAGCCCCGGAAGAAGACCCCCTTAAAAAAAAAAAAAAAACTCCAGAGGATCCCCGATCTCTCTCTCCGCTGCCCTCAAGTGAGAAAACCTTATAGGAAGGGCCAATGTCTGCAGGCTGACTGGCTGAAGAACACATCACTCCCTCAGGCATTCATCTGCAATTGTGACAAGTTTTTTCATTAGTGCCACCTCCTCCAAACTCAAACCTACGAGTAGTTAGAACAGGGCCACATTCCCACCCAGGCCTCCAGGAGACACATGGGGACATTATCTTCTGGCGCTCCTCAGCCAAGCATATGCCAGGCTCGGAGTCAAATGGCAGCACACTCAAGGACAACCTTTCAGGTTGTAACAATCCCACAGAATGAGGAATCTGCCCAAGGGAGTCGCCCATGGCCCCCAGGAGGAAAGAGAAGCAGCGGATGACACACACCAGTTCCCATATGCATGAAACTGGGGAGAGGAAAACAGACTCTCCTGTCACTTGGTGAAGGGAACTAGATCAGTTGACAGTGTAAGGTCCCAGCCTCATACCCAAGCGCAGCCACACGGGGGTCGATGACATCCTGACCAGTCAGAGGATGCCAAAAGCCCCATAGAAACTGACACACATCGTTGAGGGAAGGGGAGCCTTGCAGACATTCACTGTGCCCAAGCTGCCACCCACTCACTGTGCCAGGAGTTGGCAGTGGCCCCAAACAGATGCCAAAGAGCACAAACTGTCTCCATGGCTCAGAAGGCAGCAGCAGGAGCTATGCCCATCCTGGCAGAAGGATCAGGGGACACCGGACATCACCAAGCTGATTTAGGCAGGAGACAGTGAGGCCCCGGGGTGGGGCAGCACTGACCACTCATGGAATCTTCTAGCTGAGAGTGTGACACACACCCCCACCAAGAGGACTATAGCACACCCTGCTATAGTGTGAGCTTCATCCCTCCACTAGCTATGTCCGAGTCTCTTAGCTAGATCATGCTGGATTAGAGTGGGCCCTCTACCTGAATCATGTCATGGTAAGAAAAAGAAATGGAGAGCTGGCCAGAGACATGAAGGGAGAAGGCGAGGACAGCGGGAACAGAATGATTCTACACATCAAGGTCAGCAAGGACTGCTGGCCACCACCAAGAACTTGAAGAGGTGTGGAGTGGAGGGGTCACCATTTCCTGAGACCAGCAAAGACAGCATCCTGATCAGTTTTGCTTTGGGTTTCCCATCTCCACACTAGGAGGTTGTATATTACTGTTCTTTTTCTCAGCTTGGTTAGCAGGACTGTGTATAAAGGTGTGAGGGCCTGAATCTAGGTGCCCAGAACTCACATAAAGTTGGACACAACACGCCCATCAGTAATGCCAGTGTTCCTCCAGTGAGATGGGAGGTGGAGACCGGCGACTCTCTTGAAGTTGAGGGCCAGCTAGCTTGGCACACACAATAGAGAATAACGAGGGGGCCCTTTTCAATCAAGGAGAAAGGGGAGGATTGAAATCGGAGATACAAACACACACACAAGAGTTAAGAAGGAAAAATCCCTCCCACAGCTGGGAACAAGGGACCGCCAGAGTCTCAGGAGAGTACTTTCCCCACTACGTAGGAGCAGGTGCCCATGAGAAGGTGACAGGCTTCTTAGGATGCTGTCATGGGTAAGTTGACAAGAGGCAGCTCTGATCTACATTCCTGCCCCACTTCTTAGGAGTCGAGTGACCCAGAACAAACTCCCCATGCGGTCCCAGCCTGTTTCCTCCTTTGTCACCTGGGGCCATCCTGAGCAGGTCGTACAAACGAGCTTCATGATAGAAATCTAGCAAAGAGAGGACAGTATTCCTTCTGAAAAAACAGGGGTTTTCTCCCAGAAAGGACTCAATGCTCAAAGCCAAGATCACTCCCACATCTTTGTAGCCTGCTTCTGTTGTGTGTTTGCTTGTGGTGATGTTTGCTAGATAGCCCAGGCTGGCCTCAAACATGCAGAGATCACCTTGATTCAGCCTCTCGAGGACTAGGATTACGAGCACACACCACCATGCCTGGCTCATCCTGCATCTCTTGACTCAGAGGTGGGTACTACACAGAGTGTTCTAGACACAGATCTCTCAAATTGCCAGAGACTCTCTTTCTAAGCCACTGGCTGGAGGACACTGCTTCTCTCGAAGTCAGCCTTGGCCAGTTCTGAACATGAGCCAACTCTTTTTGTGGCTGCCAGTGTCCAGACTTGATCTCACCAGTGAATGATCTCCACAACTTCTAATGCCTTCAAGTCCCCAGTGAAAAGGCCACAGACACAACTCACTTGAGTCTACAACCAAAGTCTTAGCTGGGGTGGGAAAACCAAACCCAAACCCAAACAAGGACAGTACCTATTGAGTGATTAACATTATTAACTAATTAAAAAGAATCACTCTGGATAAATCCTAAGATCAAGGTCTCCCTAGTCCTTGAATTATTTCTCACATCACAGTATTAAAACCATAGGCTGCTCTCTCAAGGTTGCTTTCCAACAGCCCAGAAACTACCATCCTAACCAGGAAGCAGTCCTGAGGCAGAGGCATGCTGCCTCTGACTCCCCACCCTGTATGCCCTTCCTGGGGGAACACATTACACTGACAGCCCCAGGAGGTAGCTCTCCTCACCATGGGGCCCAATGACTAGTCACAGCTTCATGGATCAGGCATGCTCGCCCTGGCAGGCCACTCAGCTTCTTGTATAGGAACCAGTGTGTCCAGGGAGACTGAATGAGTCAGGTCATTCGGATGCAGGGCTAAGGCTGCCATGATGGGTGACTGACATTTGACTATCTATTCAGAGGAGAGAGGGAAAGTCAAAGCAGAGAGAGATGGGGGCTATAGGAGACAGCAGGACCCGGGGATATAAGTGATCTTCAGATGTGTGTCTGGTTGCCATCCCATATTCATTCATATATTCATTCTCTCTCCCCCTCTCTCTCCACCCCACCTCTCTCTCTCTCTCTCTCTCTCTCCCTCTCCCTCTCCCTCTCCCTCTCCCTCTCCCTCTCCCTCTCTCTCATGCAATCGGACTGAACTTACTGCTCTGATTTCTGTGAAACGTCAATCTCTTATCAAAACTCCTCTGTGTTGCTTGTAACCATTTACCTGTTTGTTTTTTTTTTTTGTTTGTTTGTTGGTTGGTTGGTTGGTTTGCCTTTTTGACACTGAGTCTCTGAAGGCAGAGATCAGGCAGCCCCTGTGGAAGGCCTGGCACAGAGCAGCTATGCAGTACAAAGTGGATGGAGGCAATATGAGGATCAGAACCTGGTTTGGGGAATCTGTTTCCCAAGTCAGGGAGACCCAGTTGAAGCACCGCAATCCATTGCCCTTCAGGGAAATAAGAGGGCCTGCCTTTAGCTCACAGTCATCTCCCTTGGCTCCTGGCTGTCCCCAGAGAAGGACCTAAGAGAGGAGGCTCCTGGTGGTGGGAATGGACTGGGACTTGTTTGGTGATGCTGAGGGCTTCAAAGATTCGGGTTGGGAAAGGACATGGCCTGAAAGGGGACCAAGAGGGTGAGGGAAGTGGGAGGACAGGGAACGTAGGTGGGAGAGAAGGCAATCTCAACTCCTCTCTCCATGAGACGTGGCAGGCACAGTGTCCACACAAATGCACCATTTATTTTATATCAAAAGGAAAAAGATCCAAGACTCTATGCAAACACACACACACACACACACAGATGGGGGAGAGCTTTTGGGCTTTTTGTTTGCTTGTTTTGATACAATTTCTCTGTGTGGTTCTGGCCATCCTTAATCAGGCTGGCCTCAAACTCAGAGCTCCACCTGCCTCTGCCTCCCCAGTGCTGGCAGTAAAGATGTGTGGCACCATTGTTCCTCAAAGAAAATGTTTTAATACAGCACAATAGAAAATTCCTCTTTGTATTAGCTCATGTGTCACAAGATACATGCAGTATAAAATATGAATGCATAACACACACACCCACTCTGAAGGTACCCACGAAGGCAAACATCTTCAGGACCCCAAAAAGTACAGCTGTGACTGTAGGCTGAGGAAAAAGAGATGAACAGATGGGATTGGAAGGGTGGTGTGTACCAGGGCTGGGCCAAGAGCTCTATAACCAAAAGAAGTAGCACTCTGACAACAGTGAAGATGTGTGTAGAGCTCTGGTGACATGGCCTGCCACATGCATCACCAAAGTAATCCATTTTAGCCAAAAGTTGTACTACAATTCCTTCTACACTACTCTAGGCAAAAGATGGAACCCTGCTTTTCTTTTTTTCCTCCAAATATTAATGACTTGTTTCTAACTCTATGTCAGAGGCGATGCCACGTGATTTCCAAGGCTGCCACAGAAGATGCAGATCCTTGGGAGACGTCTGTGCTGTGCCCCCAGCACATCAGCTACATGTAGGAAGCACAGATCTCCTGCCTGCCTCTATGCCAACCAACATGGAGTGGCCACAAAGTGATGGAGGAAGGACCATCCCCCATTCACACACTGACACCCCTAGCCCTCGTCTTGGGCTGTGCACCTCTTCTAAGTCCAGGTGCCAGGCCAGGAAGATGATGTCTTCCAGATGGTTCCAGCCCCAGCCTCTATCTGAGTGCAGTCTCTCACGAGGCCCTACTGAGAACTACCTATCTGAACAAAATGGACAATTACTAGAGGCAAAAACCACTGTTTGGAGACATCTTACAGGCAGAAACAAATACTCCCTAAACCCTAGTTTTTCATCTGTGAAATGACACTGCTAACAAAAGCAGCTAAGTACTTCGTCAGTAAGGTCTCTTCCTGGTTTTATTTCTGTTGCTGCAATAAATACCCCCAAGAACAAGACATTTTGAGGAGGAAAGATGTTTAAGTTATAATTTCACATCAGAGCTCATCATTTCAAAGAAATTGAGTCAGGAACTCAAGCAGCTGGCCATATCACACCCAGTCAATAGCAAAGATTAAACACATTCTTGCTGCTGGCTTGCCCTTGGCTAGCCTTCCCCTCTCTCACACTGTTCTGGACTCCATGCCCAGGGAATAGTGCCACCCACAGTGGGCTAGGCTTTCCTATGTCAATTAACAATTAAGACAATTCTCCAAAGACATAGCTGTAGACCAATCAGATCTAGGTAATTCCTTGTGAAGATTCACTTCTCGGGTGATGATTCTAGATTGTGTGAGGCTGAGAGTTAAATCAGCACAGGTCTGTGCCCGTGGTAAGCAGTTAGACAGAAAGCCCATGCCTCCCAGTAATTAATTGCTGGATTGTGCGTTTGCTGAGGAGGAAACAAACAGTGCTTGTAACAGCTAAAGAGAACTGTCCAAGGACCAAACAGAGGTAGGGGGAGGAGGAGAGGAGAGGGAGGGGGAGAGGAGAGGGAGGGGAAGAGGATGAAGCTGGACTTAAATCCAGATCTGGCCAAGGCTCCAGTTTTCTCTGAGAACAGCTTCGGGCAACAGGTGCGGAGCCCTGGAAGTAGCTGTGACAGCGTGAAGAACCTTGCTGGGGAACTGTCACTCCAAATGTGGGATTTCAGGCAGAGGAACCATCAGCCAAGTGGAAGAGAATCTATAAGTGGCCAGGTCCTTGCCCAGAAAAACAAGTTTAAAAAAGATATTCAAAATGTCCTTTTTGATTTCTTTCCCTTTTTTCTTTTTTTTAATTTTATTTTTGAGACAGGGTCTCACATACGCCAGAGTGCCTTTAACCTCACTCTACAGCCATGGATGACCTCGAACTCCTAATCCTCCTGCCTCCACCCACCAAGTGTTGAGATTATAGTCATGTTCCGTCATGTCCAGCAAAAATAATCTTAACCATAACCACCCTAAAAGCCTGCCCAGCACGCACACATTTTTTTTTTTTTTTTTTTTTTTACTATTGCCTTACTACCTTGAATTCTCTTTGGGTTTCCACTATTTGGGTTTTAATAACTCTGCTCTCCTTTCTTTAAATCTATAAAGATGGCAAACTGGAGCCATTCAGAACCAGGTAGATCACATCTACCCAGAGCTGCAGTAAACAATGGACCCATCAAGATAATTTACCCAACACAGGGATGGGCCAAGTTTGGGGACAACAACATGGGAATGCTTACAAACTATTCCTTCACATTCTATAGCCGAGGGGCAGATACTCGATGGACAGGAACTGTAGGTACAGACATGCCCAGCAAGGCTTTGACTGTAGTCAGCTGACAGAGCAGACACCCACTGCTCACAAACACAGGAGGATGTGTCTGAGAAGGCACAGGTAGGGCAGCACAGAGAGCCAGGTCACTGAGAAAGCCCTGCCGTGATGCCCATAAAGCCTAGCACCCCTCACTCAGCCATACTTGGTAGGCAGCAACTGCTAAGTGTGGATCATTTTGTCCTAGGTAGAGCTGACAGAAAAAAAAAAAGATTAGCCCCGGGGGTGATGCCTAGAGGTAACTCAGGCAGACCTCAGGGTAGGAGTAGGGACTCTGACACCCCAGAACCCAGTGGTGTAACCTGAGACCCCACCCCAACCCCCAGAGCTCCAACACAGGCCACAAACCCATCTCTTCCCAGTCACAAAGATTTTGGCAACTGGCTCTGTTTTAATAGCTGGATGCTGAGTTTCCCTCGTCGCTAACATGAAAGACCCACATAAGCTTCAGAAACCATGGAAAGAATAAGAGTCCAGAGAGCCAGAAAGCTGGGGGATACGTTCCACAAGGGAGGAAAGGAGCAGGAGTTACATGCCCAGGGCCTGTGTCCTGCCTATTTTCAGGTGGACACAAGACAGCGGTGAGCCCCATTCAATCCCGATAACCACCGTGGCTGCAGAATGACTGGGTCCTCCTCATAGTCATAGCCCCTAGGTGACCTTGGGCTGCTTCCTTCCCACCTCTGGTCTTTAGTTTGTTGACCTATAATGGGGTCTGTTGGTGACTACTGCTATGTTTCTTTCTCCAGGTCCCCGGCAGGGGTGGGGACCCTTCAGAGGGCACCTCTTCACATGCCTGCTATTCTTGGCATGACAAGCTCATCGGCCTGACTTGAAGAAGCCTCTCTGCCAGGGACAGAGTTCCCAGAAAACCCCACATAACTTGCGAGTAAGGGGAGGCTTTGGGTGGGTCGGTGGGGAAAATGGAGGGACCATGAGAATAACCACCTGTGACCCAAGACACGCTTCCTCCTGCCCTGTCTCTCCAGCTCACTTGGCACAAGTCGCCCACCCCATTGAGCATGCACACTTCAAATCAAGTCTTAGTGGCTGCGGACACTGACCCTCTCTTCCCACCCATCATGGCTACTGGCCGGGCGAAGCTCCGGGAAGCCGGTGCCCTGGATTCTCTTAGCTGTGGATGTGGGTCTCGGAGGCTGTTTTCAGACCAGAAGCGTCCTGACGGCATCTGCAGAGACACGGGGAGCCCCACGGCTCAGTGAATCAGGCTGGGACAATGCCCACTCCATTTCCTGTTGGCCAGTGTCCACAAGAGCTGGGCAGCCAGGGCTGTAGCCAGCGTCTACCTGGCTTTTCGTGCAAAGCCCAGCAAGGTCAAGGCAGGCAGGGTCCATGCAACAGGACCTTCCTGGAAGATCAGTCAGTGGGGACCAAAGTGCAAACTGAGGAACAGTGCTGGCGGTCATACCCGCCATTGACAGTCACGTTCATTCCTGTGCAATGGTTCTTCTTCAACATTCTACACGTTGTCTTCAATGTTCTATGCTTAGGTGGCAGGATACCAAGGATCAGGAATGCCAGACAGTATTTTAAAACCCACACTCTTGCTCAAATACCTCCCATGTTTCCCTGTCACCTGTAAGATAGGGAACACCCCTGAAACTGGCATTCAAGACCCACTTCCATTAGTACTGGCCCTGCCTTCTGCCTGTGTAACCTTGGCCCAGGACTATAGCCTACAGCAGCGCTGGCCACACCCCAGGCCCCAGGCCTCACTGTTTTCACTCATTCTTTCCCACTAACCAGAAATGCTTTAAACCCTTCCTCTCTGCCTGACAAAGCACCATCTCCACCCTCCCTAGACAATCTACACTCGCCATCTCTGCCCTCCCTGGGCACACCAGCCACTCTTATTAGCTACAGGTAATTACATGTCAGGCTTCTCCAAACTGTCCCTGAGTTTGTTGA
>JADRCC010563617.1:0-11164 GCA_019843855.1 Hylomyscus alleni
GATTATAAAACAATTAAGCAAGCATCCTGATTTGTTTTTTATTTTTGTGGGGTTTTTGTTTGTTTGTTTTGTTGTTATTGTTGTGTGGCTGTTTGTTTTTTTGTTTTGTTTGATCTTTGGCTTTTAAAAATATCTAACAATTCACATCCTGCTAGAGCCATGAGTCCCCCCATGTATACTCTTTGGTTGGAGTTTTAGTCCCTAGGAGCTCCGAGAGTACTAGTTCGTTCATATTGTTGTTAGTCCTAAGAGACTGCAAACCCTTCAGCTCATTGGGTCCTTTCTCTAGCTCCTTCATTGGGGACTCCGTACTTAGTTAAATGGATGGCTGTGAGCCTCTACTTCTGTATTAGTTAGGTACTGTCAGAGCCTCTCAGAAGAGAGCTATATCAGGCTCCTGTCATCCTGCTCTTGCTGGTATCCACAATAGTGTCTAGATTTGATGATTGAATATGGGAAGGATTCCCAGGTGGAACAGTCTCTGCTCCATAGTTAGTCTCTACAACTCCTTCCATGAGTATTTTCCCCCTTTTAAGAAGGAACGAAGTATCCACACTTTGATCTTCCTTCTTCTTGAGTTTCTTATGGTTTGTGGTTTGTACTTTGTGTATTCCTATCTTCTAGGCTAATATACACTTATCAGAGAATGCATATAATGTGTATTCTTTTATGATTGGGTTACCTCACTTAGGATGCCCTGTGAAGGGTCCATGCCCCAGTGTAGAGGAATGCCAGGGCCAGTAAACAGGAAGGGGTGGGATGGTGAGCAGGGGGAGGGGGGAGGGAACAGGGGATTGTTTTAGTTTTAGTTTTTTATTTTATTTTATTTTATTTTGAGGGGAACCTGGGAAAATTGATATTGTAAATAAAGAATTTAATAAAAAAATTAAAAAAATCTAGCAATTATAGTCACTCATTCTCCTTTAATATAATAAAACAAACATCAGTTCAAACCACATATTTTTATTACTTTTATATTATAGAAAGAATAATTTAGAAAAGTTTCAGCTGCTGAAAAGAAAAATGAATATAGATTCACTTCATTGTGTTTAAACCTGTTCATATTAATGAATTTGGTGGCAGCTAAGTTTAAAAGTCATGGGTTTACATAGACAGAGATGTACATAGTGTGTACTTCTTCCTCTGTGATATACAGAGCATTTTCTCAACCTAAATTTGGTCCTGATACTTGAGTGCAAATGTTGTGCATACATAAGTAATAAGCATATGAATTTTTAAAGACTTTCAGGCTGTGACTATCCCACATATAATTTAAATCCTTTTTCTATTTATTAATTCAGCTTGACCACAGTAAGATTTTATACCCCACAATTTGGTATACTTTCATACAAACAATTTTCTCATATTCCATCAATTTCTCTTATGTGGTTCAGAGGTATATTCAAACTGATAACTTTCACTTTGACATGTTTAAAAATTAGAGAATTTGTGAATCATGCAAGTAGTAATGCTTTCTACCTGTTCAAAATGAAATGCCAGATGAAACACAAGACAACATTGGACATAAATTCTACTAAAAGCAATCTCAAGGCAGAAAGTGATATTCTGATGAAAGGCCCCAGTGGTAACGTAGCAGCAGAAGGAAACAGTCGTTCTGGCAATAACCAAATGCTGGAAAATGCGGCCCATAACCAGAATCATTTACAACATAATGTGAGCCTGGATAAAACATTTTTCAATGAGCAGCTGCTGCATCAAGATGACCTTTAAGGAAAAGTGTTTGACTAGTCTATGCTATGAAACTCATAGTGCTTTATTTCTTTATAATGTGTCAAAATCCTCATCACCTTTTTAGAAAATATCACAATGGATAAATACCTTCTATACTAGATAAATATTAATTTCTCACATTGTCTGAGGATACTGCTTGATTCTCTAAAATTTTCAATTTGAGTCTTAAAATGTAATTTTCTAACTCGAGACAAATACAGAATTTTAAGTGATGGTCTCTAAACTCCACAATGACTGATTTAATATTGGTAATCATTTCATAATAATATCAGTTTTCCCACTAATTTAAAGATACTTTATTTTCAAGGTGGTTCATAATTCTAACCTTTTGGCCCACCGTGCCATTGCTCAAGATAAAAATAATTAATTTCATATTATTCAATTTGACACTGAGAATAGCCATCACACCACTAGAATGCAGATTACTTGGGATATATTTTCCTAGTCTTTCACAAGGATTAATTTTAAATGCTGAGGATGATTCAGTACACAGCATGGATATTTCTTCAAGTCGTTTGTGTCAGACCTTTGATAAGAACATATTTGGACAGCCTTTGCTTTCTGTCTAGCACCTTCCAGAGAGTTATCTGTTTAAGACAATCATTTATCATGAGAAAAAAGAAAAGTTTTCATAGAAGTTTAATAATCTTTTGTTAGAATCACTTCATGTTTACTCTGGTAATGTCTAAATAAAAGCACAGTCTCCTTATTAAAATATGATGCATGTATATAAATATACTTGTGTGCATGAAATAACAGTTTTTAAAAGTAAAAGATACCTGCAGAAATGGATGACAGAGATGTAATAAAACTATAATCTCAAAAACAGAAGAGTGCATATTTGAAAAATTTTAAATGTGATAGAAAAGTAATTGTTACATTTTAATATGACCTTCCCGACAATATTTTATATTGTTTGTCAACAAGATAGAATCTAGAATCACCTAAAAGACAAACTTTTGAAATTTCGTCCTCTTAGTGACATATATTCCTCAACAGGGTCACACATTCTAATCCTTCCCAAACAGTTCTACTAACAGGATTCAAATATGAGTCGATGGGGGCCATTCTCCTTCAAATAATGATGGAGCCATTAAGTATGGAACCTGCATCGGCTTTAGCACAAAAGACAAAGAAATATCCCTCATAGAGTAAAATGAACACATCGCTTCTTATTACTACATTAATTTTTTGATTTTGAAATTTCAATCTTCATATATGTAATACTTTCTATTATTTTAGACCAATTGATGAGCTTGAAACTCTTTATTAGAACAGCAAAATGAAATTAATATATATCTGTAAACATGAGAAATCAAATATGAGCCCATTTGCTGTTCTTAATCTTAGTGACTTAGTATTAAGTTTTTCACTCTCAAGCTGTGTGATGGTTCCTTCTTTCTAGGTGTGTGTCTACTTTTTAAACATTTTCTCTTTATACATATAAGTGTGTATTCATGTGTGTGTGTGTGTGTGTGTGCATGTAAGTTATGTTTGACTGTATATATTTATGTATATGTATTTATAGGTATATCTGTTCATTATTCTGCTTTAATAAAACATATGTAGACAAAAATCTCTACCTGATTTGAGTTTAGCTGTTTTTATTTAACACTATATTTTACATTTTGAGGTCACTTATTTTACCTTGCCCCATACATTATTGAACTTCATAATTTAAAACATTGCAAATACAATAAAGATCACACACAAGATTTACCATCTTCAAATTCTATACATCTCTATATACTTCTTAATATTTTGGACTATCTTTCTTCTATTATTGAATATGCATTTATCTACCACAAATAGTAAAAACTCTGTGACATAATTAGAAATAGGAAATCAATTATATTTATCCTTTCATAATGCTTGTCCCTACTTACATCCAACACCAGATTTTAGAGGAGACATCTTGTATCCAAAGGAGGAATTAAATTCAGCTTAAGTTGTCTACATGAAATTTAGGATCTTTGTATAACTGAAGACTGTCATACTGAGGAAATTTACATTATAAATTTTTGATTTACAATTTTCTAATTAAAGAAAAACTTGAGTGATAAAAATCCAGGTGATCAGTCCCCTTAAGTGGAGTATATCTTGATATTTTTCATTTGTTTTAATTAATTAAGGTGAACCTTTGCCCTGAGCTTAGAGTAATAGATAAATAAGTTTTCAAAACCAGGAAAAGTTTTATATTTATTATTATATTACTGTATGTTATTTTTATTATTTTAATTTTATTGAAAATAGATTCTTCTCTTATATATCTCAATCAGCATTTCCCCTCACTCTACTCCTCCCAAATCACCACACCTCCATTCTTCCCCATAATCACTCCCTATTTACTTCCTCTTCGGAAAAGAGCAGGCCTTGAGATGACAGTCAAATTAGACAAAATATCATACAATGAGACAAGACAATAAAGCTCATATTGAGGCTGGACAAAGCTACCCAATGAGAAGACAACACCCCAGATTTCTGTAGAGTTAGATTTCCACTGTCATGATTAAAACATCAAGAAAAAAAACAACTCAGGAAGGAAGGGACATGGCCACTGCCTTTTCACTAACTGTTTCATAACTATATTTTGTTTTTAAGATTATAACAATGGTTCTTAGGTCTAAATTTTAAAGATGTTTATAATGTAAAACTAATTTTGAATCCATCCTTACTTGAGCAACTTAAATTATATGAACGTAATGCTAGTGAATCCATTTCAGTTTCTCAAAAAGGAAAATAAGGAGGTATTTTTATATTAGCTGTTTTCATGTGTATTTTCTTACTTCATGTATAACACACATGCTCACAAGTCGAATACTGCTATCTCCAGTTGAGAACTCTATTTGTTTTATATTCTAAATAAAGTAACATACCTGTGTGCCAATATTATTCTAAAATTTGTAGTTGAAAGCAAAATTTTAAAACATGGAGAAAACATGTGAACCCTTTATTCTGCAAGTCTCATGCTAAATGCAAATAATGCAGTTAAGATTTAAATTATTAATTTTGTGGGTTCTATTTTCACTGTTGTAGTTTGTAAACTACCTGCAATTCTACAAAATGAAGACTGTCTATAATGTATAGAATCCTTATAATGTCCCTATATCCTACACTATATCTGGACAGCGTTTTGTCTTCGGTGAGGAAATTTTGGAAATGTTAATGAGATTTTATTTTCTCCACTCTTTCGGGTGAATATTTACATATATGTATAATTAAACTTTTCCTGTAACAATGAATTAAATCGAGTAAGTCATTCATTAACTAGTGTGTTAACATCTAGTATTGGAAGTTACATTTTGTATCTTTTGGATTTTCTAATAGTATTTTTTTAACAAGAGAGAGATTCATCAAATTGAAACTGTATTGCATTTCTAATAGTTTTCAGTTAAAATATAAATAATAATGTTCTTAGGAAAATTCAATATTTGAACACGTTTAATTAAAAGAAATACATTAAACTCTTGCTCTTGTATTTAATTGGATTAAAAACAGCATGATAACAAAGAGAAGAAAATTAACTTTTATGGTTTTCAGCTTATAAGAACTTGGCTCTAGTCTAATCTTGAGATAAGTATAAAAAAATTTCAATTTGACTAGCATTCTATACAATTTATAAACTTTATCCAGGTAATGAGGAGGGAGAGTAATATAAAGGGATGTCAAGAAAAGATGAATAAATAACATTAAGGATGTTTGAAAAAGCCATAGGAAAGTGAACAATTTTTCCCTATGATAAATTTATGTTTACTCAAAATGTATAGAATACATTTGTATACTGTAAATTTATACAGTAAATTTATGTTCACTCAAATATGCATATAATAAATTTGAATGTATGTGTTCAATATTTTATATTCAGTATTATTGATTTTATTTATTTATTCTCATAAAATGCAACTAATTAATATATGTGTGTGTTTATGTGTGTGTGTGTGTGTGTGTGTGTGTGTGTTTTATGCTATCTTAAGTGATAATGTACTCCAAGTGTAATAGATTATCAAAAACTCCAGGCATAGGATATCTCCCTTCAAGTTTAGTAAGAGGAGTTCAAGAGATCATACAAACACTGCATGTCATTGCTGTTGCCCTTGCTTTCATACCAAGACTTGAAGATAAAACCATATTGTTAAATAGGACGAAGCAATTTGAACCAGAGCGGACATGGAAACCCACTCCCTGAGGATAACTCTCATAGTATCTGATTGTTCTGTGTAACCTGCGCAGGGAGCACAGCAAAGCAATCAGAACTCCTACCCATCTGTAAATCCAATGAACCACAATAGTTTCAGGAATATCTTAAAAGACCGTAATATCTTCAAGAACAAGGGAATTCTAGGAAGACAGTTCCTTCGAGGCTAAAACATGAGACCAAGTGATACACGTAGACTCAGAAGGGAAACTGGAAAGAAAAAAATTATATGAGGGAAGATGGTATAAATTGAAGTAAATGGTGAGATCCAAAATACAAGAATCTGCCAGTACTCTGAAAAAAATCTGATGTTTCCTTAGTGTAAACAATATGCCCACACAATGACGACATGCTTGTTATTAAAGTAATTTCTCTTTGTTATTAGTTTCTTATTTCACTGGAGGATGTGATTGTGTTTCGCTTTTTTTTTTAAGTAAGATATAAAAGAGAATACAAAGTTGTGTGGTTAGAAAGGTAGGGAGAGCCTTCACAGGACCAAGGGCCTCTCCTTCCATTAATGACCGACAAGGCCATCTGGTGGATGGTATAGGATGTTTTCAGAGGGGAAACTAGGAAAGGGGATAACATTTAAATATAAACAAAGAAAATATCTAATAAAAAAGAAAGTTAGGGAGAATCTGGAAAATTTAGCAAATAGTAAAGAATATTTTTAAATACATTATGTGATTTTTCTAACTAAACAATAAATTATAAAATGTACCACAATGACATATGTGTCTAAGAACAAAAGAAATTGCTTTGTGTGTTCATTATGTTGTACAACTTATTATAAACATATACACTATTTTAAATATTTACTTACAAAAATATGTTTTTAATGAAAGTTAATAGACTAAAATGAAATCACATTTAACTTAGCTATTAAAAATAATTGATTTCTTCATATCCATTATTAAAACTTTAGACATGATTATTTGTAGAAGAAGACAAGCAAAAAGGCATCATCTTTTAGTCACAATTTAGAGATGAGATATAAAAAGAATGCAGTTCACAATTAAGACTAAGAATTGGCAGAACATAGCTATTTCTGAGTTCCTTAATATTCTCTCTTCTCTCTATTTAGTGATACTGCAAAATAAAATATTTACCAGATGACAATATTAATGTATCCTAAAACATATTTTCAAGAGAGTCTGCTCCTGTTTCTAGAACACATTTGCAAGTGTTTAAAAGAGTTTTAATTGAATATTCTGAATGTTATTTCTATAGGAATATCAGGAAGGGAAAATTACTCTGAGACCCCCAGGTCCCACCAACCCCGTAGAAATGTCACTCTGCCTGTGTGACATCAGTCTAACCCCCTTGGGGAAGCAGACGCCAAGTCAGAGCAAACATGTTGAGCTCTTTAGCATGTGACTTAATAATATTATACATGCAGATTCAGACTTCCTCTCAAAACTGAGGATTTTACTAAAATCACTCATAAAAACTACATCTGCACTTTCAACATCAAAACAAATCTGTTTCATACCCAGGAGAAAATGCAACTCACCCTGAGAAATATATACCTATGGCAGAGTTTGTATTTAGGTTTTTTTGTAACAACACAGAGGTAGCAAATAATTTCTGCCATAGGATCCCAAAAGAAAGGAAGAGATGTTGAAGGTTCCTGTTCACAAGACCAAGTTTATTTTCCTTCAACCATAACTTTCTCAAAATAGAGACATACGATGACACATAAAACTTCCTAAAGATGTGTAAGTCAACTCCCAACTTGACACTAATACTTAGGTCAGTCCCAGAAAAGTATCATTCTGTATTCAAAGCAAACAGTTTGAGGGTACATTAGACATTATTAGAGGATGATCACTGTCATGTATACAGGTTCTGTTTTCTCTTTGTTGCTTTGATAAAAACACTTTGGAAAATAAAAGTGACTTAAAGAATAAATGTATTGCATATTGCATCAGGTCTTTTTATGATACACTTTATCTTTGAAAGAAGGAATGTCGAGAATTCAAGCAAGGAACCTGAAGGTGAGACTATTTGGTATTCCAAACAGGATCACCACCGTTCTGTGACTCATTCACAACTAAAGGAATATAGCAGGGATCTTGAAGCAACAGCTTTTCCTGGCTGGTTCACATCATGCTTATCTAGCTTTGCTAAGAAGCCCAGTTCCACCTTCCTAACAACAATGCCTCCATGAGTGGGCTGTATAACTCCTGCACTACTTAATATCCAATGCAATCACTCACATACACACACACACACACACACACACACACACACACACACACACACACACACATGTGTTATTGACAAAATTAAAGATAGCCAGGACACTCCACCCATCGTCGATTTGACTATCATATTACTTTTAAATCATACATTCCTTTCATTGTTCCCTAGGTCACATGTTATAATCTAAAACACAACACAACTCGGTAACAGAATATGTTGCTTTATAGTGATTTATTTACTCGTACTTATTTTTTAATTTTTAAATATATTTGCATGGAATGGCTACCTATGTCTATGTGTACCACATGCATGTCTAATGCCTGCAGTGTAAGAAGAGGGTATTAGGTCAATTACAACTCAAAGTATGAATGTTTGTGACACATATTATGAGTGCAGGGAGCTGAACTTGTGGTTTTTGTAAGAAACAATTGTTCTTTACTGCTGAGCCATCTCTCTAGTCCAATGATACAGCTACAGAAGTCTCATGGTTTTCTTTTTTGGAAAAATTTGCTCTATTTACCTTGTAAAACTTGGGATGAATTATATGTTAAGATTAGCATTTTATGTAACACACATAAGTCACATAATTTATCATCCATGTAAACAACTGTATTTGCTTTATAAACTTGATCTTAACTCATAGTCAAATACTGGGTGAATCTGGGTGAACTCACAGAACATGGAAGGAATAACACTAGGAACCAAAGGAGACAGTCAAGGGCACCACTAGAACATGACCCACAGGATCAACTAAGCATGCCTCATAGGGGCTCACAGAAGGTGATGTGTCAATCATGGACCCTGTAAGGGTCTAAGCTGGGTCTCCTATATATGTATATAATGGTTGTGTAGCTTGATGTCTTTGTGGGACTTCTAACCATGGGGAAGTGGGGAGTCTCTGACTCTTTTGCCTGAGCTTAGAACCATTTTCTTCCTCCCAGGTCATCTCATCCAGCCTTGATATGAGGATTTGTGCCTAGTGTGATTTTGTTATTTCATGTTCAGTTGATATCCCAAGGTGGCCTGCTCTTTTCCTTGAAGGAAATGGATTAGGAGTAGATCTGGGGGAGAGGGGAGGTAAGGATGAACTATGAAGAGTGGAGGCAGGGGAAACTGTGATCAGGATACAATGTATATAAAGAATAAATTTTTTAAAAATTTACCCAGCACTTGGGAGGCAGAGGCAGGCAGATTTCTGAGTTTGAGGCCAGCCTGGTCTACAGAGTGAGTTCCAGGACAGCCAGGGCTACACAGAGAAACCCTGTCTCGAAAAACCAAAACAAACAAAAAAATTTAATAACATTAATTACAAAAAGCGAGTCTACAGGGCAGTAGCAAGGAAAAAATGATCAGAGTCCCCTTGAAGATTAAATATTCTGGGAGTGCTCTTATTCCCTTTTGTGGTTCAAATTCCACAGCTGAGACAAAAAGTTCTTCTGATATTGGTGGAATAGTGGTGGGAACATCTTTAAAAAAGCTAAAGACTGTTTGAGGCTGTATGATATCCCAGTGAGTGATGGCACTGTGAACCATTTATTATTCTCCATATCCGTGCTTCTTACTTGATGATCGTGTTTCAAGTGCTAATATGTTTTTCCAATAATTTTTACAAATTTAGTTTTAATTATTTTTATTCTTTAATCCTGTTTTACATTCTAGTCTTCATCCCCCTCCTGGTCAAACCTCTGACAGCTTCTCATCCCATTCTTCCTGAACCATCTCCAAGAAGATGTCCCCACCTTCCAACCCCCACCCGACTAGACCTCCCCACTCCCTGGGGCCTCTAGTCTCTGCAGGGTTAGGTGCACCTTCTCTCACTGAGGCCAGAACAGGCAGTCCTCTGTTGTCTATTGTCAGGGGCCTCATATCAGCTAGTGAATGCTGCCTGGTTGGTGGCAGAGTCTGAGAGATCCTGGGGTTCCAGGTGAATTGACACTGCTGATCTTCCTATAAGGTCGCCCTCCTCCTCAACTTCCTCCAGTCTTTCCCTAATTCAACTACAGGGGTCCCCAGTTTCCATCCATCGTTTGGGTGCTAGTATCTGCCTTTGACTCTTTCAACTGTTTCTTGGGCCTCTCGGAGGGTAGTCATGCTAGGTTCCTGTCTGTAATTACATCACAGCACCAGTTACAGTATCAGACCTTGTAGCCTCCCCTTGAGTTTGGTTTGCAATTTTGGCCTGTCACTGGACCTCTTTTCTCTCAGTCTCTTCTTCATTTTTGTCCCTGCAGTTCCTTTAGACAGGAACAAATCCGGGTCAGAGCTTTTTCTTTATTCACTAACTTGCTCACTCCCTCATTCATACGTATACTAATGTACTGACCAGGTATATGCATACTCTCGCAGTAAATAAGTTACTTTTGTTAAACATTACACATAAATAGGAGACATTACCATTTTATTAATAGAGTTTAAAAAAAAAAACGTCTTGCAGTTTCAAAAAATTCAGCAATTAAAATTCGAAGGTTTCTTTTATAATGTTTATTTATTTACTTTTATGTATTTGGAAGTTTTTCCTACATGTATGTTTGTGGACCACGTGTGTACATAGTGCTTCCAGGACCAGAAGCTGGGATTTAATCCACTGGGACTGGAGTTGTCGATGATTGTGAGATGCTCTGTGGGTTCTGGGAGTCACAGACACGTCTTCTGGAAGAGCACCCACTTCTTATAAAAGCTGAAACATCTTTCTATCATACCCAAGATTTCTTTAAAAATCAAATTTTGCAATTTTTTTCTTTCAGAAGAGAAGAGCAGATTTAAAAAAAAATAGATCATAGCAAAAAACAATTTGCTAGTATAAATCCAAACTGTTTAGCTTAAAGTTCAATGTCTAGAATTTATTCACTGTGTAATCCTCTGACTCTAAACTAATTGACACTCCTATTTTTCTGGTGGTTCTGCCATCTGAAATGCCAGATTTCTTTTCTTTTCCTTTCTTTTCTTTTCTTTTCTTTTCTTTTCTTTTCTTTTCTTTTCTTTTCTTTTCTTTTCTTTTCTTTTCTCTTCTCT
>JADRCC010563622.1:0-11114 GCA_019843855.1 Hylomyscus alleni
AAGTAGATTTGCACCTTAGAGCTAAGCTAAACTTGGGGTCCACTGATGTTGATTTTCCCATCTGAGAAAATGATGGCAGCAATGGAAAGCTTGCCCACCAGAGTCACCAAGGGGACCAGAGATGGAGCTGGCACCTAGATGATGTTAATCATGGTTGTTTAGATTGCTTTCTTGGGAACCAATTGCTTCGCAGAGGTGTCAATGAAGTTGATGTTCAAATCCTGTACATTAAGAGAGGCCCAAGGCAGATGGTCTTTTCCCCTCCTGCGGTGACTGGGGAGGGAACGACTCACATTGTCTCTTCTCTAGTCAATCTCAGTCAAGGGACCTGCTTGCTCTCTGGAATGTTCTTTCCCGTCAGAATCCCAGACTGACGCCACTGGGATTTCCCACACCCATGTTTGCCCACTTGTTCTCCCTTCGGGTTTAATTCTAGTATCAAATTGGGAATTTCACTGTGATTGGCTTCTCAGCTAAGTCCTCCAGCACCAGCTAAGCTCCTTGGTACCAAAGCAGGCGGGCGTCCCAACCTAACAACCCCATGAACTCTTGTTTCCCCCAAATTCCACTTTGTCCCTAAAGGTGTCACTCTGGAGAGTGACTCCATGGGGTTCTTAGGTTGTTAGGGTGAGCCCCCAAAAGGTAGTGGGACTCCACTACTCTTCTCTCTCTCTCTCTTCTTCCCTCCCTTTATCCCTCTCTCGGCTCTCCCTCCTTCCAGCTCATGCTGTGAGTGTCTTGCTCTGTCATAAGCCCCGTGCCACTGCCATCTGATACACCTACTAAGGGACTCAAAGCAAGAGACTTCCCAGTCTTGTCCTGGAGCCCCCAGAATGGAGAGCGTAGTAATTCTTTCTCTTTGTGAGTTTATGGCTTTGGGCATTTCATGATAGGAAAAGCTGATTTGTGGGCCCTGGCAAGTCAGCTCAGTTGGGGAATTTCAGGTGAGTGAAAGTGTCCGTCTGAAAAACAAGGTAGAGCGCACACGAGGAATGACACACAAGGAGGCTGTCTTCTGACCTCCGCACGCACATGCACCCCCCCCCAACCCCGCGCCACCTCCCTATGCAACCGAGAACACACACGGGTCTATGCGTGATGTGGGGGAAAAGAGGAGAGGGAGTAGACTCAGACTCTTGGATCTCCAGGAATAAGCTGTTGGATTGACTGATCACCATGTCACTTGTCATTGGGCTCTAGACATGAAGAGAAGTTTAAGGAATGGACAGGTGTCATACAGGAAGCCTCAAGCCTCTAGCATCAAGGTCAGAGGTCAGGACAGAAGTCAGATCCTATTTTTCAGATCTGAAGATTAGAATTAAAAAAAAAAAAAAAGTACAGCTGCTTAAGTGAGCTGGGAGGCACGACCAGGGCACAGCGACACATGGTGGTCCATTTTTGCTGGGGGCTTCACTACCTTGCAACATCAAGGGGCTTAGGAAAAGTATATACTCCTCTCCCCTGACAATCAGCTTAGGGAGTGTCACAAAATTCTCAAGAGCAACAATCAGCCCAGGGAGTGTCACAAAATTTTCAAGAGCTCATCTTCCTTTAATTGAGAGCTAATCTTCCTTTAATTGAGATCGGAGTGTCGAGGCCGAGGGGTAGTTCAGCAGGCATAGTGCTTGCTCTGCAAGCAAGCAGATCAGAGTTCAATCCCCAGAACCTGTGTAAGAGAGCTGGTTCTGGTGGCATAAGCTAGTAACCTCAGTGCTGGAGAAGTGGAGGCAGGAGGATGCCTGGGGCTCCCTGGTCAGCTAGCCTGGCCTAAGGGTGAGTTCCAGGCCTAAGGGTAAGAGATTTTATCTCAAAAGCGAAAGCCCGGATAGCTCCCAAAGGAATGCCAAGGTTGTCCTCTTGCCTCCGTGTGCATATTACCACACACGTGGACACGTGAACAACTTGTGGAGGTTATTGATTTTAAAGATGGGAAAGGAGGTGAGAAGGTGACCCATAGAAGCTGTGGAAAGCCTTGTAGTTCCTCAGTTTGGGCACATGGCTCCTTCAGGATGTTCCTATAAAACTATTACCAAAGCCAGGGCCACCCCCAGGCATCAGAGTGCCTCTGGGTCTCAACCATCTACTTTGAAGTTTTGCCAAGAAGCTGAGTACTACGAGATCTGGGAAGATTCAAGAAAGAAAGAAAAAAAAAAAGTAAAGTTCTGCACTGTAGTTAACAAAGGAGTCAAGCTGGCCGCTTCCTCCTGCTTTAGAACTTTCAATTTATGGTGTGTGGGTTGAGCAAGATTTTGTGATCTCTTAGGTGAGGGCTTTGGCTGAACATGAAAACAACAGAAACTCAAAGGACTCTGGGAACTGGGGACTCATGTTCTCAGTGAAAAGCATAGGAGACATCCTGTTCTAAAAGGAGCCAGAGAAACACACCACGTGCACAGTAGGAGCTACAGAATGTCATCTGAATTCTGCTGATGGAAGCAAAGCAGACAGCTCACGTGGATAAAGGAGAAACACCCTCTTAATGCCCCCGCCCCCCGTGGGAGGCTTGGGAGGAATGAGTCACTGGGGATTGGCTTATGGGATGGAGAAACACACTGTCCCTATGAATAGTATCTGACCTGTATTTCACCCCAGCCAACAACACCATTTACCCCCGCAATGTGTGCCCCAGATTGTGGGCAGAAGGTCCAGCAGTGGCCAATCTCACCCTTTTTTGCTCTTTCAAAGGACCCCGGAGCCTCTGTTTAGAAAGATTTCCGTTGTCAAATGGGATGGGATGCTCAGAATTGAGTTTATCACTGGAGCCAAGCCCCTTCCTCCATCTCTCCACAAGTCTTGTGTCTCATCTTCCAAGAGAGCCCCCTGGCCCTCAGAGATAGCCCGCTGGCTTAATTAGGCAGTGTTGGGAGATGTGGTCTCCTCTCTGGCAGTCAGCCACCTTATCTCCTGGTACAGAAATCCCGTGGGGGAGCTGTTCCCACCAAGCAAGCCCTGCTTCTCGGGTGGGGCTAGATTTACACTTGATTTGCAAAATGAGGCAATGCAAAATAAATGCTTCCTTTCTGTCTATGACTTAGGAAGCTTAAGCCACCTATGAGAGACCCAGGACAAGCCCAAACTTCAAGAAATACAAAAGGTTTTGTATTCAGGTGGGAGAGAGGGGTCCAGAGGGACAAGTGGAAAGAAAGAGAAAGACTTTTAAGGAAGGGCCTTTGATTGGTACAATGTGTGCCCCAGGCAGTTGGTCCCAGGCATCTAAATGGGTTCTACAGTCCACAGTTGCCACCTTGTCTTTATTACCAACACAGCCATTGCTGTGTCTATAAGAAGTGCTCCCCCTGGACTGGGGCCATGGTTAATACTCCCTGTGATGCTGGTGTGAGAGCTGGAGACAGGTGAACTACCATAGCTCGCTGGCCAGTGGGGCTAGACTACTTGGCGAAGTCACAGGCCAAAGACAGACCATGTCTATAACAAAAAATGAAAAGAGCCTGAGGAAAGGCACTTGAAGTTGTGTATGCACACACAGACACACACACAGACATATATAGACACACACACACACGTGCATGTGTACACATACAGAGACACACAGACAGAGACACAGACATAAAGATGTAGACACACAGACACACACAGACATATACAGATACACACATGTACACATATACTCAGATATATACACATACATACACATACATATACACACATAGACACAGAGGCACACACAGAGACACATACAAACACACAGACACACACAGACACAGCCATATACAGACACATACACACCCATACACACATAGGCACACACAGAGACATATACACACATGCTCACACATGCATATACACAGACACAGAGGCACACACAGAGACATATATAGCCACTCACACACAGACACACATAGATACACACAGACACAGACACAGACAGACACATTGCACACACATACATAGGCACAGACAGAGACATAGACATACAGACAGACACACAGACACACAGGCACACACACACAGACATGTATACACACACACACAAACACACAGAGACACACACATGGAGTGCATCCCCCTGCTCCACATTCAGCACTGATACTTAAGAAGCCGGGTCAACAGGGAGCTCTGCTTGTCTTAGCAAGAAAGGTTGGGCCCCAGTGCAATGGTCAGGCAGGGTCCTCTCTCCACTGAGGTACAAAACAGAAGTTACTTCCAAGTGAATTGGGTTCACTTGACTGTGAGAGGAGAGCCCACGGGCCCTCAAGCACTTCTGTCCCTATTCAGTGTGACTCACTTTATCCAGCAACTCAACCACATGGAGTGGCGGTGCCCAGGCTGCGGCTGGGCACTCAGCTCAGCCAGCTGAGGAGGTCAGCTGCAGCACCTTCCTGGCCCTCAGGGTGCCCAAGTGTGCTTACACGACCCCCACCAACAGAGTAACCTCCAGGACATAGTGAGCTCTTCTGCAGTCCCGGCTCCAATGACCAAAAAGTCCTTCTCACCTTTGATCCTTTCAACTGGAGCAGGTAGTGCCCCTCAACTCAACCTCTGCTGCCTCTGAATCAATTACATAAGGATGTTCCTTCCTCTGGGGGACAAAACCTGACCCGGCTGGACTTCAGCTCCTACCTGTCCATCATCCGGGCTCCCTTTAACAGGGTACAACCTGCCCGACCTTGCCCCACAACCCTGGATGTTAGCTCTATTTCTTTTAGGTAACTCAGAAAGCTGATGGACTTGTGCAAGGCCACCTAGCTCTTGGCTATGAGTCCGACACTTCCCACCACGTGTCTGTGCATCTAATTTTCTGCTTTTATATTAACAGCTATTAGGGGTGGGGAGATGGTGCAGTGAACGAGTGCTTGCTGCTTAAGCATGGGGACTGAGTTTAGATCCCCAGTACCCACCTTCATAGCTGGCCCAGCAATTCTTGTTCATAGCTCTAGAGCTAGAGGGGTGGAGCCAGGTGGATTGCTAGAGCTCATTGGTCCGTCAGTCTAGCCAAGTTCTGCGAAGGGACCTTGTCTCAAAATTAAGATGGAGGGCTGGGAGAATGGCTCAGTGTCTTAACGCATCCACACCACAAGCATGAGCACCAGAGCTCGAATACAGCAGAGCACGTAAATACCAGGCAGAGGCAGCATCCCACATGTAAGGCTAATGCTCAGAGGGAAGCGAAGGGGAGCTCCTGGGCAGATTGATTAGCCATATCCTTGAGCTCAGGGCCAATTGAGAGATCCTAACTCAATAAATAAAGTGGGCTGCACTGTACGGAGAGTTCTGATGTTAATCTCAGGTGCACAGGCATACAAACGTGTGTGCATACGCAAGCACACATGTGCCCAGACACATGTATATATGTGCATGGTGTATACACGTGCATGTATACACCATACACATAAGAACAGAATAAATAAAGATAAAAATCTTAAAAGGCATAGCAAATAAGGTGGAGAGCGACGGAGGAAGGCACTGGGTATTGTCCTCTGACTGCCACGCTTGTGCACACATGCTGCATATGTCCCCACGCACACCCTCCACCCCCCACAACGGCGCTCTGCAGGAACATATCATTTTCTTCTCGTATTCGTGACCTCTGAAACATGGAGCCAGTGTCCACATGTGGTGAACCAGCCTAGGGGAATCAGGATCAGGATTCACTCTGAAATCCCTTAACATAGGATCCAAACCCCCAGGCTGGAGAGCTGGCTCAGCAGTTAAGAGCACTGACCGCTCTCCAGGAGACCTGGTTCAGTTCCCAGCACCCACATGGCAGCACACAACTGTTTGTCACTCCAGTTCCAGGGGACCTGACACCCTCACACAGATATACATGGATGCAAAAACACCAATGCCTATAAAATAAAAATAAATAAATTATTTTAAAAAATCACTAGGTTTGGCTTTCCAAACCATGTCCTTGGATTGAATATTCTTATACTTGAGGGACAGGGAAAGCCTAACCCAAGTTCCTGATTCCCAAGGTGCCTCGGGACTTGCATCGCTAACAAGTTGCCAGGTGCCTCTGCTGCTTCTAGGAGTGCTGGTGGAGTTCTGTGGCCTGTTTCACATGTGTGTGGTCCCGGGGATCAAGCATGGAACCTTGTGATTGCTAGGCAAATGCTCTTCCACTGAGTTGAAGCTCCAGTCTCAGTTGTTTATTTGAAAAAAAAAAAAAGGCTTATTTAAAGCAGGCTCACACCTGTAAATCCTCAGCACTTGGAAGGGGGAGGCAGGAGAATGGAGAGTTTAAGGTTATCCTCAGTTACAAAGCTGGGCTAGCCTGGGCTACATGCATCCCATTTCCAAATAAACAATTAAATAAATGCCTCCACTGATTGGTATTCTCATGGAACTTAGTTCAGAAGCCAGACTTGAAAAGTCTATATACCGTACCACAAGCCCCAGACAGCACCAGAGTTTTGTGAGCTAAATTTATTAACTTACCGCCAGTCATTTTCATATATGCCAGTTAACTACTGAATATGTTCTAGGAACTCTAAATGCCCTTGAGTTTTGAAGCCTGGTCCTTGTCCTCCTGGAGTCCCCAGCTATCAGGGACACAGAGACACAAATAGACCAGCAGAGTCCCATGGGTCCCATGGGTTACTTCGCCATACAACATCAATACCCATTGTGCCTGGGGATCTGGACTAGGGCTGGTCCCATGAGCCCTCAGAATCTACTGAATCACTCAGTTGCCTTATAGGCCAAGGCTCTTATGTCATAGATTCCCCCCCAATTTAATGGGCTTGGGGTCCTTGTCTCTTGGAATAAACAAGGTGCCCCAGCGAGCTGGGCTGGTTTCATGAATGAGCAGACTTTGTTCAGCCCCCAACCCTCGAACATGACTGAGTTAAGAGTTTTACTGTCAGTCTTGAAATTCTTGGTATGGGATCCAGTGGTCCTGCATTTTAATTTCACACCCAGACCCTGTGTGTTATTTGACAACATTCTAAGAAACATTGAATTGGGCCCTAGAGGTTCTTGCTTCCACAGCAATGGGTGTCTTGCCAAGGGTCTGCTAACAGAAGTCAGAACATAGAGAGATCAGAAACCCACTGTGGTATAAGAGGGACCACAGGAACTCTCCACGGCCTACAGAGAGACATCTATTTCCAGCTACGTCTGTATGTGCATCATCTACATCTGCATCATTTACATCTGCATCTGTCATCAAGGCTGTAGAGACTGGAGTCTTCAGCTTGCGCGATGGTGAATACTGACTTTCAACTTGACATGCTCCACAATCACCTAGGAGACAGACACACCTCTCGTGGTGCCCATGAGGGTGTTCCCAGACTGAGGTGGGAAGACCCATCCTGACTGTGGGGAGCATGATCCCCTTCAGGAATCGAGCTGAACCTTAGCACTGAGCCCACTTGCTATCTACCTGACCTGCTCAGCACATTCCTGACGATGCTTGCAAGGTGACCAGTTAGCTGTCTCAGGCTCCTGCTCTCATGAAGCACCCCCCGCCCCCATAATAGGCTGGAAGGTCCAACTGTGAGCCAAAGAAACTCTTCCACGAGTAAGTTGTTTCTGATGGTTATTTTGTTACAAGGATAGTAACTAATCCGGGTAACATGGAGTGGCGGGACAGAGCCCCCTCAGGAAACAGCTTCACATTACAGTGTGTCAGACTTCATCCTGCTGCCCCAAGGACTTTGCACTGGATTTTCTTCTACCTAAAATATTTTGCTCAGGTACCACATGGCCTACTCCTTCACCGAACTCCAACATGGTCCTGGCCACCCCACATTTCTTATCCTCTGACTATAGTTGTCTTTTTCATGATTCCTATTTCCAGGTGCGCATCTCGTTGGTTTCTTTAATGACTGTCTCCTGTCCCTGGAGAATAGCTGCTTTATCCATCAAAGCCTGCTGAAGCTTTGGGGAGCAATGATGCTCAACCCACAGGGAACCCTAGAGCCAACATATGCTGCTGGAAGGCCACTGAGAGCACCCAGCACAGAGAAGTTGGGTACACTGTGGGCTCCCCATCTCTCCATCCCAAGGAAACAAAGAGACACTCCCCGTGGTTTCCTTTCCCTGGGAATGTAAAGAGGGAATTAGACAGGCAAAGCTGCTGACTTGTTCAGGGGAGCCTCAATCAGGCTGCCTCCTTTCAGGGGACACGAGAAAACAGGAACATGTCATCCCATCTCTGGAGCTGACAGCAGCTCCTCCTCCCCCTCCTCCGCCTCTCTCTTCCTCCTTCTCTTTCCTACCATCACTTCAAATGCTGCCCCCTTTGACTCTTTTTAAATAGCCAGGGTGGAAACACGCAGGGGGAAGGTGTCACAGTTCTCTTTGAAACCTGGCTGGGCAACCTGCCACCCACCCAGCACTCTCAGCACGTGATGTCTCCTCCCAGCTTCTCATGTCCTGACCTGCCGACCACAGGACCGAAGGCAGATCCAGCAGGGGACAGACTCAGAGAGGTGGAGGCAGGGATAGAAGAGGGATGTGGCTGACAGGGCTCCCACCTTCTCTTTCTTTTAAGGAAATTACAGCAAATTGATCTTGTTGGAAAAATTGCGCAATTATCCCTGCCACACGCTGCCTCTGACTGCCAGGGGTGAGGCTGGGAAGAACGAGACAAAGATGCAGGCCTCGCTTCTAATTCTCCCGGCCCGTGCATAAAGCGCCATTCTTTGTGATCCTTGGAAATTGCTCACTGTCCCCGACGACGAGGACTTTAAAGGGAAGCCCGGAGTCTCCCATATGCGCAGTTCCCTGGCTTTGTTCTGAAAATGAGCCTCATCAGCTTCAATACGCTCAAGTTTGTGAGTTAAGGGGTAGCGAGAGCCCTGCCGGAAGCTGGAATCCAGACCTAGGCTGCCTGGGCTCCAGACTGTGTAGGAGTCTGGTCTCCTCCGCACACTGTGGGTAGCTCTCTGTTCATCCATTGCCGGTTTTGACACTTGCAGTTCCACGCAGGATCTCTTCAGGGGACCCATAGGTATTGGTAGAGCAGCCTTGCAGGGGAATAGAGAGAGGCAGATGAGATGGGCTTATCAAATTCCCCCCAGGGGACCAAGGTCTTCATTGGGGGAATCATGGGAGATGGAAGATAGTGTGCAGAGAGATAGGACACAAAGATGATGGTTCTAAACTTGAATAATAGTTTGTTGAAGGAGTTTGGGGAGCTACTGGAGACTAGTGAAGTCGGGCAGGCATCTTGGTGGGAAAGACTCTGGAATCAGATCTGAGTTTTATCCCTACTCCCCACTACCCAACTGCCTAACCTTTACAAATGCTTAAGTGGGCTTGGGTCTTCCTTGCTGTAAAATGAGTATATTAGAGAATCCACCTCTCCAAGAGTTAGGAGTTAAGCAAGAAAACACACAGGAGTGCCTGTCACAAGTACCCGTTTAGAGGTCATGGCCACTGTTGCTGTCATCTTCATTGTAACCATCATTGTTTAATTAACCCCTACTACCTGGGTGCTTGGGTGACTCTGGATGGAGTATCCTCTCTCTCCCTCTCCCTCTCTCTCTCTCTCTCTCTCTCTCTGTGTGTGTAAGACAGAGAGAGAGCATACATATACAGACACACAGACACAGACACACACATGCACAGACACACAACCCTTAGGTTCCTTATTCACCAAGGAGGTTGTGACAGTATTTGGTTCAGATCAAATGAGAGAATCCATGTTAAGAAGAGGACTTTGTATGTAGCATACAGTCACATGTAGATGTATCTACACATCTACATACATACAGTATGTAGATGAGTTACTGTGGCAGCGAGGTTGTATCCTGAAACAGAAAATGCAGAATTGACAGGTTAGGCAGGTGGTAGCATCTGGTCCTACACATCCTCCAAAGATGTAGCTTTAGCATCAGTCCCAGGCAGAAAGCAGGACATACCAGCTGGAGTTCTGAACCCACAGTGCAGTAGCCATGAGCAAAGTGGCAAAGAGCAGAGGACTGCACGGGATGGTCCATAATTGTGTTTTCACAAATTTAGGAATCCTTTAAACACTTGGCGACAGGATCCCTGCATCCATCTAGCACAGCCACGCAGTGGAGCAGGATGACAAGTTGGGGGACGGAGGTGCCTGGGGTACGACCTTGGTACAATGTTCTAGGAAGGGCAGCCTAAACCACGCAATGAAGCTGGGAGGTGTCTTAGCATGTAGAGGGCCTGTCACACGAGAATGGCAACCTGATTTTGGATCCCTAGGACCACAAAGCCGGAAACACCGGCATTCACCCATTATCCCAGTTCTGAGATGAGCAGGCAGAGACAGAAGAATCACAGAGGCACACTGCCCAGCCAGTCTAGCCAGCAGGTGAGTTCCAGGTTCTATCTCCAAAAATAATGTGGAGAAAGACTGAGGAAGACACTCAATGTTGACCTCTGACTTCTATTCACATATACACACATAGGCATACACGTACATGTGTGCTCACCTACACACACACACACACACACACACACACACACACACACACATACACCATAACAGGATTAGCTTTCCACAGTTCTAGACACTGGAAAACAGATAGTTTAGAAACAGGATAGACTAGAAACTATCCAGATAGCCTAGAAACAGTCAGTCTAGAGGCTGAAGTATAGGGAGGCTGTGGTGAGGACACGCCTCCTTCCACACAGGGCCACCCTCATTGTGCCCTGATACATCTTGGGAGAGCATGAGCAAGCTGCCTGGTGTCTCATTCCATCATAACCTGTAACATCATATTCCAGCCAGTTCAGGTGGAGACACTGAGGCCATAACTAGCCCCTGCCCCCTCATCCATGACTGAGTCCCTACCTCACCTCTGAACCCTGACTGGTGCTTGTGGCGTGAGCCTCTCCCACCTGGCCAGAGGGTTTCAGGGTCTGTTCCATGAAGGAAACTAGGAGTTTTTCCATGGTGTGGTTTTGCACAGCTTTCTCCTCAGCTTCAGGGAAAGGTGAAGGGGAATTCATTGGTCATGTCAGAACAGCTGGAGTCACAGACATGAGGCTGGGGGCAGGCAGTGGTGACCTGGGAGTCCCTCTAGCCTTTCTTTCCTTTGACTATTTAGTGAATAACTTTTAACAGGGCAAGTTGGAAGCTTCAGACAAAATTAAAGGATCTAGGAAAGACCTGGGGAAGGGGCTAAAGAGACCAGTCCAGTCGGTAGGTTCTCTACAGTGTGAACATC
>JADRCC010563623.1:0-14289 GCA_019843855.1 Hylomyscus alleni
ATATATATATATATATAATTGACCCATTTGTCAATCAGTGCTCAAAGTCTTATTTTTCTATTGCTGTGACAAAATAAACATTTAAAAAAGCCATTTTTTAAATGGCTTATTTTAATGGAGGGTTTAAGGTTGTAGTCCATCATGCCAAGATGTCACAGGAGCTTAAGACCACTGGGCACATCATATCAACAGTCAAGGAACATAGAGAAGATAAAGAGTTAGTTGTTGCTAAGTTTATTGTATTCTGCTTTCATTTCATGGCCCTTTCTTAGTTGCATTTTCAATTTAAACTCTTGCCACATGTCTAACATCAACACACCTTCATTCTATTTGCATAATTCTATTAAATATGGTTCACAGCATTATGAATTTACAATTTCACTACCCTGGAGATCCTGGTGGTTAAGTTAACTAGTCGGTGGCTAAGATGAGCCTTCCTTACAAATATCATAGTACTACAAGTTTTCTTCTAGTATCGTACAAAATATTACCCCAAAAGCTGAAAGTTATAATTCTTCCTAAATTGCACAAGTTCTGGCATTAGTGGGATTACCCATTTCATTTTGTGCACAATGAATTTGCCCAGACCCTTTCCTGCAATTTTAACAAACAGATCAGGGAAGGATAGAAGCCTTGGAAGCTAAAAACATATTAAACCCATGGAACCCTGATACCTCCTTGGTTTCTTTAGAGAACCTCCCAGCCGAGTTTGTTTCAAGTCACTTTGCCATGATGCACTGCTTTGCTTCAGCCCCCCGATTTGTGAAGCCAGAAATAAAAACTGTCATGTGCATCAAAGTCACCTCTCCCTCAGCTTTTATAATGAGCAAAATATTTTGGTTTTGTTTGCCTTAAAAACAAACAAAAAAAATAATTGAAACATTCTCTCTCTTGCTGGCTAATTGAGCCCATTCACCTGTGACCAATTCAAGCTCTGCTACGGTCAGGAAAACACCAGCCTGTCAGTGCCATCACTCACAGACTGCTCTGTGCCGGTGCAAAAATTGCTGATGTTTTCAAGTGTTCTTCGAGGTTAAATTCTAGCGGGTGAGCATAAACAAATAGCTCTATTTAGTCAGGAAATGGGCAATATCGAGAGGGGAGGGGAGGTGTGACCATGGCATTTCCACTCTCTTGCTAAGTCAGCCAGCCTCTGCACAACAGTACCACAAACCCATTATACAAGATGGCTCTTTTCTACAACAGAAGCATCCTGGCTTAAGGCTTCTGAGAAATTTCTTAACTCCGTTCTCAGTGTTTCTATTCATCTAGAGCAGTTGTTCTCAACTTTCCTAATGCTGTGACCCTTTAATTCAGTTTGTCATGATGTGGTGACCCCCAACTGTAAAATTTATTTCATGGCCACTTGATAAGTGTAATTGTGCTACCATTATGAATCATAATGTAAATAGGATATGCAGGATATCTGAAAGGCCACCGATGTGAGGACGTGCCCCTCAGATTAAGAACCATTGATCTCCCAGCACTTGGGAGGCAGAGGCAGGCGGATTTCTGAGTTCGAGGTCAGCCTGGTCTACAGAGTGAGTTCCAGGACAGCCAAGGGCTACACAGAGAAACCCTGTCTCGAAAAACCAAAAAAAAAAAAAAAAAAAAAAGAACCACTGATCTAGAGCAGGAAATTGGGGAGAAAAACAGGACAGATAAAAACAAAATGTGATCATAGTCCTTCATTTTCATGATACTGTCTTTCTGAACAACAGTCAGTTCTCTGCTCACCCTTTCATCCATTTTGCACTTGAGCTACTAAGCCACCTGTGGTGCGTCCACTTACTCATCATCCGTATCTTCCACACACATCATGGTTCCTGGCATATCAGAAGAGTGCAAATGGAGAGATAGAAGAATAAATGAATCAAACCATGGGGTTTTGTCCCTAACTAATGAATATACTTTCTGTATTACATTACAGAGATTAACCTTTGGCTTAGATGCACTGTATACTTAGCAATACAAATTTTAAAATCCTTAAAAATTTCCCCCACTACCCACAGTCCTCTAACAATGAAAACATAATATAAATATGGTGGTTCTATTTCTGAAACGTTAAATTACCTCTAAAAATGTTGTTGTTGGAACACCTCATTCATGAAGAGCTCACATCCTTGGGAAACATGGCCTGCTTTCATTTTATCATCATGACCCTGCAGGAATAAGCTATGTGACAGATAGCTCAGACTGATCTTGAATTTGCTGTGTATCTTTGAACTCCTGGTCTTCCTTCCCCAGACTCACAAGTGTTGAGATTAGAGGCATGTCCCATCCTGCCCAGATCAACTTTCTCTAAGTAGCCAATTTCATACCATTTTGTCTTTTTGGATAATCAACAGAAATTTTGAAATATAGAGAAACTGTGACCAAGGTAACAGTATCCCCTGCTGCTCAGGTTGCAGCTGCAGGGGATATACCCTTGTGGGGAGAGCCACAGACTGCTGCTGAGCTGCTCATTGTCCTATGGCAGACACCTCCGCTCCCAGCACTCCTATACAAAGATGTCAGTGCTAGACTTCCTCAGTTTCCAGGGCATAAACTCATTCTCAGCAAAACACCTGAGGATTCTGTTAGGGGCTACAAGTTAGAATAATAGCAGGTATACTTAGAACTGAAATGTTTCATGTTAAATTGAGTTACATAGCATGCTTCCTTTAAAGTGTCTTGTTCTTGAAGATTACACTCATGAGGAATGATTATATCCAGCTGCTGTCTAGGATGTCAGTGTGAGAGTCAAAGGTACTTAAATTAACAAAAAAGAAAGAGTAGGACGCATTTGACAAACTCTGTCCTAGTCAACTAGCTGAACATCAGGTTTCTGTAGCAATTTGGATAGGTAAATATCAAATAATGTCAGATGCTGTGCAGGGATGTCCTGAAAACAAGTTCACCTTCCTTCTGTATAGGCATGGAAACCAATCTCATCCTCTTTCTTCTTCAAACTGTTGCTATATCAACATGCTTTAAGATATTTTTCTATTATCTTTCAAAGAGAGTTTGCTCTCTAATTGGTTGCACAGTAAAATATGAGCTGTGCTGGAGACACTTTATTAATATGTGACTACTATCCAGTGATAGTAGATATGATAATTGTGTGTCTCACTCAAGGTAAAGTTCAGTCTTAAGAATAGAGAAAACGAGTCCAGTGAGATGACTCAGCAACTAACGATGCTGGCTACCAATCCTGAGGACCTGCTCTTTATGCCCACAACGTATATGACAGAAAGAGAGAATGGGCTCCCACACATTGTCCTCTGACACCTAAACACATGCTGTGCTACACAAATGTGTGCACACATACACATATCAATGTAAAAGTAAAATAGATTAGGACCTAAGAGTAGACCAGCATCTGTACCTTTGGATGATGAAGTGGCCTAAAAATGATCAACTTGGCTTAGAAAACTCAAGATAGCATCTATGATATTCCTGTTGAGAAATGAGAAGCAGGTGTTGCAGGTGCATTTTCAATGTTTCTCATGCTAACAAGAAACTTTTCATTCAGCAAATAAAATCAAGACGCTCCTAATAAAACAAGCAGGACCCCATCTTGGACTCTAAGCAGGAAGTGGTTCTTCCCAAGACAGTCATAAATCTCCAGTAGCAAGATTATACTGAATGAATATAAATCCCTGGAAGTAAAATGAGTATTCATCCTGCTCACATTAATAAAGGAACCATATCCATCCACACTGATAACCAGTGCTTACAGAACATAGTTTACGAAAACAGAACAGTTGGTCTCCATGGAAAATTCCAAAGAAACAACTATTAGATTCCATACAAAAATTAGTAAATACCTCATACAAGAAGCAAAAGCTTTTTCATACCCCAACATTAACCTCTATTGTATAAGTTAAATGAGTGTATCATTGACAATAACCACAAATTCCATAAGACACCTAAGAATAATATAATACGCATTACATTTAGTTAAATACAGCAAATCAGTGTCTAAGAAAGGAAAGAACACTTATATTCAAACCTTGCTTGTCACATCGAAGAGATAGTGCAAAGACATGAGCCTTCCTCTGGATTTATTTATGAATTCAATTAATTCCAGGGAAATAACAAGTTTGCTATTTATTTTTTAGAAGCCTCTTTTGCAGTTCATCTAGAACAGGTGAAATCAATGATCCTACTTTCTTGACTCCTTGTGTTGACTGCTTTGACTGGAGGCATGTGATAGGCTCTACACTAGTAACTACATATGCTTGAGTCAAAAAGTGGATAAATAAGTTTAAGTAATAGATATGACATAGGAAGTACATAAAAAGAATCAAGCATTGTTAAAAAGCAAGAAGTCCCACTGCATATCAGAACAAGCACACGGTCTTCATGGTTATCAGAGCCCACCATGGCTAACATATCCCAAACCAGGTGTCCCATCATGACTACAAATTTATGATGCAACAGATGGACAAGAGGCAGAGGAGTACTGTAAGTCTGAGGGGAGTAAACTAAGAAGGGTGTCCTGCATGATTGAATCCCTGGTCTCTAGCCATCCCTCCTTCCTGACCATGGCATCTAAGGAAAAGATGGAAGAGAACATTGCATACCTAGCATCGTGGCTGATCTTGATGTCTATTTTCTAGAACTTAGAATCTCTGGAAACAAAATCTCTGAGCATGCCTATGAGGCATCTTCCACATTAGATTAATTGAGGTAAGAAGAGACATACTAATATGGATGCTACCATATTAGTCTGGAGTCTCATATTGAATCAAAAGGCAAAAGGGGAATGACCAGCAGCATGGATCACTCTCTGCTTCCTGACTGAGGAATTAGTGTGACTAGCTGCCTCACACACCTTCTCCTATAACTGCCTCACCATGATGGACTATGTTCCCCAAACTGTAAGCCAACAATAAACCTTCCCTGCCTGATAGTGCTTTTGTAGAGTGTATGATCTCAGCAACAAGAAAGAGAACAAGAGCTCCTGGTAAAGGCACACCAGTAGCTTGCCTGAAAGTAGACAGAAAACACTCAATAAAATACTAGCAAACCAGGTCCTTAAATACATAAAACAGTAATATTTTACAAGCAAGAAGTGTTTATGTCAGGGATCATCTCCACCACTCAAAACTCATTGTGAGCTATAGCTACATAAAACAGTCAAGGAAACCAAAGTAATTTTTAAAATACTAATGGTAATATCCCCATGCAAATTTCACTTTCATTATACTTCTTTCGAATGGTTTGGAAGTTTGCTTTCCTCGAATCTCCTGAGATAAGGAGGTCCAGATCACGAGTGCATTGCTGGCTTTCCTGGTAATAAATCTTACAGAGCACGGAAAGGTCCTCAGAGAGTCACAGATAAGGGGCTTGGAGAAATGACTGGTAGGACCAATTTACTGGACTTGAGAACTTTGAGGGATGGGAATCACTTAAGAAAGGAAGAAATATCTATTTCAACTGCTGAACACATTTTTTTAACATTTGCCTCACCCTTAACTTAAAGCATTTCATCTATGAGTGATAGATTTCACTCAGACCAGGGCTTGCCCTCTAATGCGTTCCTTGCCATTTCCAACTATCTCTTTATAGTTAATCTCTTTATAGTTATTGTGAGCTGACAAGGTTAGAAATATAGACAGTCTCATCTGTATCTTTCCATAATGTCAGAATTTATTAAACAATAATCTCACAAGCTGTTAGGTCCCAATTTTCATTGATAGCATGACCATTGGCAAGTAGAATTTCTTTTTTCATACATTTGCATATAGGGGAGGACAACCTATACAATCATCTTCAAGAACACTACCCACTTCATTTGAGATAAGGTCTTTCATTGGACCAGGGCTCACCAATGATGCTAGACATTTTATTCACAGAATCACTGGGATTCTTCCCTCTCTACCTCCCCAACACTGAGATTACAGGTCTATACTATTGTGTCCAGCTGTTTTTTTTTTTATATTGGGTACTGAAAGTAGAACTGAAGTTTTAATATTTGCAGGTAAGCACTTTTCTGAGTTGTTTCCCCAACCTCCTCTTTTATTCCAGTCTTAATTACTAATATTAACTCTCAGATCACATACTACATACACATAGATAGAGATAGATAATAGCTAAGTGGATGTATAGATAGATAGATAGATAGATAGATAGATAGATGATAATCTAGTGTGTTTGATAAATTCACAGACAGCTTTGCTTTCTGATATCATACAGATAAGGATATGTCATGTATTCCCAGCCTATTTTAATAAGTTATGGATAGCACCTTTTCAGTTGTGGGACTATGTTGTTTATAAAGCCTTGTGGTTCTCGATGGGCCAGCTAGACATATGTACATGCAAAACAAAATGTGTAAACATTCTGTCTCTGCATTTGTACCCAAAATGGGGTCAATAAAATGGAGTCTGCTGCTCTATAAATGGAGTCAACCAGGACAAGGCACACTCCGCTACCACTGTTTCACACAATGGGTTGGCACTAATTTTAATGGGTAATTATAGCCATTTATCCATATCCCTACCCTTTTATCTCTGTAACTTGATAATGGTGATAGTAATTTCTAGCTGCTACTAAGAGTGGCCATACTATCTATGTGCCTTATGTTAAGTAGAGTCTATACATACAGTACTTCTAGTTTAAATACTCTGAATGGTTTCTATTGTTCTAGGTAGACTCTAATCTACCAAAAAGAGAGAGAGAGATCAATATGAAACCTTAGGACCATCCTCCTCTGAAAAAAAAAATCTATTGCTCTTCTAACTCCTCTGATCATGTAATCCTGTGATAAAGGACCGTCCTATTAGGACAGGTTTACTGCATGTTCACTAATGCCACTGATGCTTCTGTCAACTTGAAGGAGGCTGCTTCTCTTGCTTTTGTTCTTATCCACGGATTTGAACTGGAAAACTAGTAAAGGTGGACTCTGGAAATTCTTTAAGCTTTTGACTGTAAGATTTTCTCACCTTTGCAGAGAGTTTACGGCTGTCTCTAAAATTCCTCCTGATTCTCATGAGTTGTAGACACTGCATTTGGCTGCTCAGCATTCCTGACCCTGCTTCATCTAGTAAGGATCTGTTTTCCCATGACTTGATTCCACACATTAGATAAAAAAAAATTACTCTTCCTCTTGTTGCGTACAGTTGATGTTTCTGAGAGGAGTCATTTCTCCATGGCTCAGGGCTTACGTCAGGATGTTAGTGTGCCAGACATTAAGGGAAACCAAGGTTTCCCTGAACCACTAGCTTGCAAATTGATTGTTTCACTGCCAAGGAGAACAAGGAAAAACATACAAGGTTTGAGTGGTGGTTTGTCAAGGAACAGAGAGAAGGAATTCTGGGAAAGAGGTTGAGAGGGGGATCTGAGGGAGGAACACCTTAATGTTGTGCTTCCTAGTGAGCGTTTATAGATTTTATGGCATGAATTGGATAGAAATGAAGTAATCATTATTGTGATAAGTCAGTTTCAAGTTTATTTCTGGCCAAGTGGAAACTGTATATTCTTTATACAAGCTCTCTCAGCCCAAGTGAAGAATTGATCCTGTATTAGTCACAGGAGAGAAGAGTGCTCATGTATGCTACTGGGAGTAGCTTATGATCAACGAATGGTGAGCCTTGTGCTCACTGCCTCAGGGGAGATAATTCTCATACCTCAGTGATTAAAAGTTAGGCAAGGTAAACAAAAAGACCAACCTAAGGCACACTCCTCTCTCCTTTCATCCACCACTGGACCACAGTTACTAAAAAAGAAAACAACTGGTTCTTTCAATTCAATTTTTCTCAAAAAAACCTTTTGTGCAGCACACAATAGTGTAATCAGTAAATATCTTCCATTATCTGTCATGTTATGATCTGCATAAATTGCTAGGCCCATCTTTACCTGAGTTTGCACCATTTTTGGGGAAGCCTGCATTCAGTGATAGAGTAAGCCAGAGGTAAGAAGACTCCTCCTTTGGGGGAGATTTGTTTGTGATTCCCAGCGATATCAACCAGCCATCAGTCTGCCTTCTCCTTCTCTTCAACCTAACTTCCTCATTCTTCCCCTCATAGATGTTGATCCAGAACAAATACATTGCAATCACATCCCAGAGCAGTGGCTGTTTGCACAGAACTCAACTTGTCAACATTGGTGTCAGGTATGATCAGAGAAAGCAGGCGACGCTTTGACTAGCAAGGAATAGCCCAGTGATGTTGATGGGTTCATCATAGACCTGGAACTATTCTTACGCTTTTGAGAGGTACTGCATAAGAAGCATAATAACAAACATATTGGCTATTTGTTGCACCAGAAATGTGGACTCTGGCAGGATATATCTCTGTATCTAGGGAAAACCTAAGAGAGGTGACTGCTAAAGTTTGTGTATACATTCTCTGCAGCAGGATCAAACAGTTTTCTTTGGATGTGGTCTTCACCTGTTCTGTGGTTTGTATATTAGGCTGCTCACATCTACCTCTTTAATTTGTGATTTAGGGAATAGTTTGAAGAGAAGAACCTGCCACTAAAGTTTGTCTTAGTTCATGTATTTCTGTAGTCTAGTGTCTCTTCTGTACTTTTTTTACTCTTTGAGACCTCCTATGCTTTTATCAATGGTCTATTTGTAGTCATGAGCCTGAACTTCAGTCAGAAACGTCTGAATCCTGGGTTGCCACGTTGTTCTCCCCAGAGTGGCAATGAAGTCTATTACAAGTCATGGTGGGGCAAACTAATCGGCCTGAGTGCATAACTTCAGTTTAGCTTTCTATTTCTGCTATAACAATTTAACAGATAGACTGAAAGGTTATACTCTTACATTACTAGAATTTTGTCTCAATGCTAAACCCAAGAGGCTAGCAGGTTTACTCATTCTAGAATTGCTAGCTTCTGAAGCCTCTATTCTTCAAGTAGCCCTTCATCTTCAAATTCCATTATTACAAGCTCTGTTTTACTATAATCTTCTTGCTTTTCAGCTCTTCTCTAGTAGAACCCATTTGCTTCCTTCTCATTAAGACACTGTGACCACATTTAAGGCTCTCCCTGGTAACTCAGGATAAGCACACCATCTCAACAGCCTTTATTGCATCTATAAAGACACTACTCCCATATAAGGTGGTAGTCACAGGTCACATTAATTAGAACATGACTACCTTTCATTCCATTATTCAGCCTACCATACCATGTGATGATTAATTTTATGTGTTAGTTTAAAGAGTGCTTTAGTTTCATTTTAACATTTAAATCCATGAGCTGTGAGAAGGATGGCATCCCTCAATAAAATGTGTGGATCTCACAGAGTGTGTAGAAGGAAGGCCTGAGTGGAACAAAAGACTAGCCTTCACAAGCAAAAGGAAATTTTCTTTCTTTTTTTTTATTGGATATTTTATTTATTTACATTTCAAATGTTATCCCCTTTCCCAGTTTTCCCTTTGGATACCCCCTATCCCATCCTCCTCCCACTGCTTCTATTAGGGTGCTCCCCCACCCACTCCCACATCTATTCCCCTACCCTGGGGTATTGAGCCTTCCCAAAACCAAGGGCCTCTCCTCCCATTGATATCTGACAAGGCCATCCTCTGCTACATATGTGCCTGGAACCATGGGTCCCTCCATGTGTACTCTATGATTTGTGGGTTAATCTCTGGGAGCTCTGGGGAGTCTGGTTGGTTGATATTGTTCTTAAAGAGAAATTTTCTACCCGATTTGTTTTATTTTTTCTTTATTAAATATTTTATTATATTTACATTTCAAATGCTATCCCTCTTTCCTGGTTTCCCCTCTGAAAACCTGCATCCCCCTCCCCACCAACCCACCCATTCCTGGCATTTCCCTACACTGGGGCATTGAGCCTTCACAGAACCAAAAAGCCTCTCCTCCCATTAATGACTGACAAGGCCATCGTCTTCTACATATGTGGCTTGCTTCATCTCATCACTGGCTCTCCTGGTCTTTACCTGTCAATTTCTCTACAGAGAAGTTACCATAACTTCTTTTGGGTCCTGAACTTCACACTTTGGACTTTCCAGCCTCTGTAACTGCTGTAAGTGCCTATAACCTTTTGCACATGTTGCAAACCAACTCTGAAACACAAAACTTGTTGTAAGTTTTTTTAACAAGCTGGGTGGTTTTGTTAGATATTTTTGATTTCTCCCTCTGTCCACTCCTGCTATCACAACTAAATACAAAGATCACGAAGTTTATTGTAGAAAGAAAGGTAAACTATGAATGCTTACAAACAAAATGAAAATTGCATTCCATATGGTCTGTCTCCCAAAATGGTCATAAAGATTGTGGTCTTTATTTCTCCTGTCTTTGGTTAACGGTAAGAATATTAACAAATATTACTACTTAACATGCTGTAGGAATTTCTATGAACTTTTCAAATATGACTATTTTTAACCATTTCCCAAGGAGCATCTGCCCTGTTCTCAAAATATCTTTTTAAAAGTATAAGAGAATAATAAATGCAGGACTTCTGATCTGTTGACAAAACCCAAAAGATAAGCAAGAACATCAAGAGCCACAAATTATACAGAATGCTAAACACAGCTCTGCAACTGACTAACAGTTGAGTCTGCTTCCTGCATGATTTACAGTTTATAAGAAGCCTAAAGGGTTTTTTAATCTCAATTATCTAAATACTTAAAAGAAAACACCTGGTAGGAGGCGTCTTGAAACTACTCATAAACGTTACTTAAGGTTTCCACTTGAAATGCCAATCTTCTAGAATACAAAATGAAGACAGAAATTCTACTACCTAGTTGAAACGTAATAACCATGTAGCAGTGTAGAATATAGAGAGCACAGAAGCACGTATTAAAGCAGAGTACATTATTGCTACCATCCAAGGTTTACAGTATGCACTGAAGGTCACGAAAGTTGTGCAAAGTTACAATGAGAGACTTCTATGAGCCCTGGGAGTTACTCAAAGTTCCCTTATCCAAGAATAGTGCTAATCAGGTCATTCTTGTTGCATTATTCTTCATGTCTGCTAGAGCCTGCTCTGCAATGTTATGGTGGTTTGAATATTCTTGGCTCATAGGGAATGATTCTATTAGGAGGTGTGGCGTTGTTGGAGGAATGTGTCACTGTGGGAGTGGGCTTAGAGACCCTCCTAGCTATCTGAAGACAGTCTTCTTCAGGCTGCCTTTGGATCAAAATGTAGAACCCTCAGCTCCTTCACCACCATGTCTGCCTGTATGCTGCCATGTATTCCCCCTATGTTGACAATGGACTAAACCCTTAAAACTGAAGCCTGACCCAATTAAATGTCCTTTATAAGAGTTACTTTGGTCATGGTGTCTCTTCACAGAAATAAAACCCAAATTAAGGCAGACGTAAAACAGAAACATGTTACTCTTGATAGTCTAAGCATAGTGCTGGGGCCAAAAGAACCCAAATCAGAAAATTACCACCAAATTGGTCTCTTTAACATATATAGGAAAATGAATGATTATGATCATCATACATAAGCATAACTAAAAGGTGTAATCTGTTTTGAGTCTACTGATTGGAGTACTGTTTGGAGGTCAAACCTACTCCATCCTGGGACTGCCCTCTATCTTAAGAGAAACTTGATCTATAGCTGAACCCAAGCTGCATTCAAGTACCAGGATGGACTCCATGGGACCCATGCTCTAGAGTTACTCCCTAGCTACTTCCTAACAACAATAAAAGGTTAGTCTAATTGTTTCCGATGTACTCTCAGACCATTTGTGATTGTTCATGTTTTTGCTTCAGAGCTCTCACCTGTTAGCTTATAATAGTCCTCATATAAAGGCTTGTTCCTCTGTGAACTGGGGACTACACCCTCCAGTTCTGCTGTGTCAGAGACAGTGGTGTGGCCCAAGCTCAAGCATGTAAATGAAGACCCTAGTGCTATTGCATAGGAGTTGGCTTCTTGGTGGTCTTTTGGTGTTCACAAATGCTTCCTGTCACAACATTGAATCATGTCAAATCTTAAGCTAAGGGACAAACATTAGGATATGTATATAAAACTCTTCAGTTGATGCTTAAAACTACCTTCTAATTTACATCATTATGTGTATGCAAATATTCAATAATCAAGTTCAGTTCTAATTCTGCTCTGCATCCCATGACTCTGAACACTTTGAATTGTCTGACATATCATAAGAAGCATTGGGAACCACCCAGGCAACTTACCTAAATATGTTATGATCTGAACACTGACACTAACTTTAAATATGCAATTATTTTCACAGTTTTTAACATAATATGAGCAGGTGGGGACTTTTGGCTTTGCTGTGTCTTTGTTTTGGTGCTAAGGATTAAACTTGTGGTCTCATGTGTGCATTCATGTGGAAGCCTACTAAAATAGCATTTTGAAACACAGTTTTACTCATTTCTCCATTCAAACCAACAACAAAAATACAGAACTATGCACCAGAAGCCACATCTATATTATACTTCTGAAGTCATCCTTTCAATAAGATTTCCTGTATCTTTTATATTCACCCCTTTAATTTGTTCAAAAGTAAATCAAAGACACAAGTTTTATTTTCCTTTGCTGGTGCTCTCCTCACTGGATTGTTTGGTGGATGTGGTGATTAGAATAGCAAAAGGGCAAGTAATTAGATCATTTAAAGTCAAATCCCCACCTCCCCCTCAGAGCCAGGTGAATCTGAGATGCTCACAGTCTTGTGTTATATTAGAAACTGTTGGTTAGAGGAGATTTAGGAGTCTTTGAGTCTGTCAACAGACACCCTGTGCTGACAACTTGGCAAAATTGCAAACTCTTCTAAGACTGTTACATTTCCTCTGGTTGCTTTTCAGAGCTAAGTGGTTCCTGAGACTAAAAAACTGAGCAAACAACCGGAAAGTTTTAGCCTAGGAAAGGTTCCTCTCTGTTCCCAACTTGGTAGCATTTCAGTAGCTACATGTCATCTGTTTTGGGGAACTGTGAAATTTCCCAGACCATCATTGAAAACAAGATCTGATGTATTTTTGTAAAGAGGAGTGAAGTCAATACTGAGTGGGTTGGGTCCCATGCTAAAGCAAACCTGCTCAGGAATTTATGAAGACCTGATGTACATTAAAATTTTATTCCTTATAATATAAGTTGAATCTCTTTGGGGCATAGAATTGAATGTTTCGTATATTTTATACTATAGAAGGGCCAAGAATATTATTTGCTTACAATGAAAATGAGATGCAATCCTTAAAATTCTAGACACATGCCCAACGTGCTCCCATTGATTGACTGACATGGAAATGAGCTAAATGATTATGCATCATTTTTCATGGACTGGAAACCTGAAGAAACAGAACTTCTCTTTTAAAAGGAGCTAAGAGATCAGTGTCTAAATGTCTAGCTCTGTTGTTCTATTCATCTGCTTTGGACCTGAGAGTTATCAACTTAGATTTGACTAGTATTTGGCTGTGTCTACTTGACCTTCCTAAACACAAATAAAGCAAAAGCCGGCTATGTAAACATCATTGAAAACAAGTCAATACGCAACCTCAAATCTATAGAGTGAAATATTTTAAAACCTAAGCATGTCTTTATTCAACTCCTCCTATGTAGTAAACAGGAGGAGTTGGTCCACACTCTACTCATGTCCAGTCTCTGGAATAAAGCTATGTGCAGACAAATAAGGTGATTTTAACACATAAAGTTCTGGGTAAAGCTGAGTGAATGCTTCCCTAAAGTGAAAGAGGAAACCAAGGGCATGTCTTGTTCGGACACACAGAAAAGTGGAAAACATAATGCTTTCAATGTTACTTTTATTCTCCTCATTAAATCCTAGGAAAGTCTGTATTCTGCCAATTTCCAAGAAAAGGATACTTTCTAATAATTTAACAGCTCACTAATTCAATGTTATTAATTTGTCTAAATTTAATATACTATCTGCAACATATTTTTAGCCATTTCCTTTGCAGTGTCTACATATGTTGGCCAAGATGTGAGTAATTTATGCAGTGCTAATATTCTTTGGACAAAATTTCTTTCTACGAACTAGTGCAATAATTTTTAGTCACAAGGCTCAAACCCAGGTTGGAAAAGAGTTTAGAGGAAAAAAAACCCTCCAAATATTGATTTTTATGAAATTGAGTAAGTCTCAGACAATGTTAAGTGTTTCTTTCAATATTTGAATAGCTAGCTACCTAGATATTTCTGATTGATTCACAGACACTAATTCTTCATTAGTATTTCTTCAGTTGGGGTTCATTGTGAGTAGATTTCTGAGTATGGCAGCACACACCTTTTGTTCCAGTACTCAAGAGAAAGAGGCAGATCTCTAAGTCTGGGGCCAGCCTGAACTACAAAGGGAGTTCACAAACAGCCCAGGCCAAGGAAATACAGATTAAGCTGAATGTCAAAAATGAGAG
>JADRCC010563625.1:0-13065 GCA_019843855.1 Hylomyscus alleni
TATATATATATGGAGGCAGGGGGCTAGGTCCAGCCCATCTATGCTCTTTGGTGGGTGATTCAGTTTCTGAGAGTCTCGACGGTTAGTTGGCTTTGTTGGTCTTCCTGTGGAGCTCCTATCCCCTCTCTGGGGTCCTCAATCTTTTCCCTAACCCTTCCGTTAGAGTCCCTGAGCTCTGTCCAATGTTTGGCTGTGGGTCTCTGAATCTGTTTTAGTCAGCTGCTGTGTAGAGGCTCTCAGAGGACAGTTATGCTAGGCTCCTACCTGCAAGCAAAGCAGAGCACCATTAATAGTGTCAGGGATTAGTCCTTGGGATGCCACATGACCCTTAAGGACATCAATGCAATTTTGGTTCCTTGACTCCTTGTAACTGCTGTTGTCTAATGTCTCTAATATTGAACATAGCTTCCACTTTACATTGTACCAATCTTTCTTAGAAAATGGACCAACCACTTTCCTCTTGGCTCCCTTCTTGCCACTATTTCTGAGGTGCTTGTTCCTGCTGACCACCAATAGTTGCTGCTCAGAGACAGACAGGAGTTGGATATTTCTACAGTCACTGTGATCTGAATGTAAAATACCCATCACAGCCTCATGCATTGGAACACTTGGTCCCCAGAAGGCGGTACTGTTTGGGAAGATTGAGGAACCTTTAAGAGGTGAAACCTCGCAAGTCTGGGTCACTTGGGGACAGGTTGGCATTTTGTAGACCAGCTTCACTTCCTGCTCCTCTCTCCTTTCAGACCACTGATGCAGTGTGAAAAGTCTGTCTTCTGCTCTGGCTTCCATATTTTCCTTGCTGGGATGGACTGTATCCCTTCTGAAGCCCTTTCTCCTTTGAATTATTTTTATCAGGATATGACAAAAACAGAACTAAGCAAGTCATTCTTCGGGTTCCCAGAGAAACTATTTTGCTTTCATGGGGTGTCTTTCTCACTCTGATTGTTCCCACTTTAGGAATGTCTGTCTAATCTTTCATAGGCTACCTTATTGAAACTCCCCAGGAGATTTTACTTATAGTCCTCCTGTCCTTGACTAGTCTCTCTTCCCCTCCAAGTACTAACCATACTGAATCTAGTTAGCTTCTGAAATCAGACACGATTAAGCCTGTTCATGGTGGTACAGATGTAGACAATTTCTTTTCTTCCAGGGATATTAATTTTGTTTATTTTTCCCACTTTTCCATGACACTTTTTTTTCCTATTATAGCTTGTGCCTATTTCTGAACAGTAATTTTTTTTTCTTTCCTTGAAGGCTGTGGCTTTCCTCTGCCAACTGATACACAGCTGTGGCTTTCTGTGTGTTTCTAGTGAACAGCTGGCAGGAACAGTGTGTGCAGAGACACTGGGACTACCAGAAGACAGGCTTCATTTTGGGGTGAGCAGAATTTATTGGGGAGGACATGCACACCCTTGCCTGCCCACACATTTTTTTGTGTTTTCTTGAGAAAGCAGAGCTTTAAATTTTTAACTTGGGAATAACATGCTGGGCTTCCCAATTCTATACATAACATTACAGGGAGAAGCAACTCAGCACTTATGGGGCGTGCAGCTCAGCTATTCATTCAGCATATCCACTACTGACTTGGTAATGAGAATCTTCCTCTAGCCTTAAAATACTTCCTAGAACCGCTAGAACTCTGTAGGGGGTGGGGGTAGAGGGTGGTAAACATCCTTTAGAAGTATTCTCAAAATTCATGCTAAGAAATGGTTGGCAATTCTGCGAGGCTCTGCCCGACAGCTACCTAGCAACAGCTTGCATAACCACCTGCCAGGTGTGAGTCAACCTGGCCTATAAGGACTGCTTGGCCACTCTCTCTCCTGCCTCCCCCTCTCTCCATCTCCTGTTCTCTCTCTTCCCCACCTGTTCCTGCCAAGCCTCTTCCTCTCTTCCTCTCTCCTCTTTCTTTCTTTCTGTCCTTCTCTGTCCCCATTTCTCTGCCTCTATCCCTTTTCCAGGTCCCCTTCCCTTCTCCTAACAAACCTCCTTTTGTATTAGCCCTATTGCATGAACTTGAGAGTTTAAATCCATAGAGTCAATGTGAAACATAAAAACCAGGCAGAATGTGTACATTTAACTTCAGTGCTGAGGGACAGAGACAAGCAGATCCCGGGAGCTCGTTGGCCAGCTAGCTTAGCCCAAATGGCAAGCTTCCATTTCAGTGAAAGATTGTGTCAAAGTTTAAAAAAAAAAAAAAAAAGTAGAAAGCAATAAAGCAAGATACCACAAGGCACTAGAAGTCCTCCTCTAGTCTCTTCATGCACACACATGTGAGTGCACACCAGCACACACAGGCATACACAATACACAGCTATGTTCACACTACAGAAAAAAAGTCTGAGGTGGACAGAAAATGCTCTGCCATTAGAAGCCTTTTCATTTCTCATCTTATTACTGAACGCGATCTGGAGTCTGTCCTGTGAACTTGTACTACCTTTGAGAAAAAGGGACAAGCAACCACTATGTTTCACTTAACTGAGGGGTGAGCCATAAGGATGACATACAAACATTTCCTCCATCTACTAGGTAGTACATTTAAATAGAAACAAGGTCTCACCCGAATACTGGCACTACTTGGAATGTAGGGTATAAAAGAAATTATCTTTAAATGTTTATGTATTTGGATTTTGTGTGCATTGGTGTTTTCCCTGAATCCATGTCTGTGTGAGGGTGTCAAATCCCTTGGAGCTGGACGGCAGACAGTTGTAATGTAAGCTGCCATGTGGGTGCTGGGAATTAAACCCGGGTCCTCTGAAAGGGCAGTCAGTGTTCTTACCCTCAGAGCCAAATTTCCAGCCCCAAGATTATTTCTAAAAATCAACCAAAAAAGGATAGCTCTAGTATTCTTCATACTAATTCAAAGCAAAAACAAACAAACAAAATAAAAAAATAAAAAACAAAAAACAAAACAAAAAAATCAGTGTTTTATGCACAATTGAATGGTACTAAGAAACAAGCCATAGCAGATTTGTTTACCTCCAATTTCATATGTAAATCACATATTCTACTTATGTATATATATTTCAGCAACTTTTCACACAATGGGTGGTTTTGAGATCTGGTATGATACATCGAAGTATTTTCCATCAGAGAAATTTTTGTTGTTGTTCACTTGCCTGACAGACTATTCGACAGAACCCATTTTCTAAAACTATGTGTCCGTAATGACCCTAGCAGTAAGCTAAAGTAAAAGTCCTCATCCTGCTAGGAGTCCTCTCCTGAACAGCAGCCATATGGACAAAAGGCTGTCTCGGGGTCGCCATCCTTGTCCCAGGAAGCACCCACTCACCCTCAGCTTTTCTCTCAGTCCACTGAGTCACATGCAGCGACTCTGCCTCCCAGTCCATCCCTCCTCCCCTGTCCTATTCACAGCAAGAAGTACATCTCTGAAACTGTGTGATAGCTAGTCTTCGTTGTCTGTCTGACTACATCTGGAATTAACTAAAACCCAAGCAGCTGGGTACACCTGTGAGGAATTACTGCTTTTTCTTAATTAAATCATTCGAAGTGGGAAGACCCACTTTTAATCTGGATCTTTTACAGTGGGAGAGCCACCTTTTATCTGGACCACACCTTCTGTTGGTAGCCTATTGAAAGGACATGTGGGGAAAACTTTTTCTCTTTGCCTGCTCTCTCTCTTCTCTCTCTCTCTCTCTGGCAAGTTCATTCCTCCACTGGCATCAGAATATCTTCTTTGGAATTTTGTCATAAACTGAAGACCAGCTAAGACATTCAGCCTCATGACTGAACAACTACTGGATTCTTTGACCTACCATAGCTGAGCTGAATAGGCAGAGTTTAGGGTTCCCAGGCTTGGGGTTAGAGAAGAACCATGAAGAGAGAAGGTAGAAAGAGGATGAAGCCACTATGGGGTAGGTGAGTCAGTAAAAATATGGCCATGAGGGCTAGCCAATTAAAGTTAAGAACTACCCGAATGAAACATGGCAAATTATAAAACGGGGTTATTGATGGGGAAATAGATTTTAATAGCATAAGTAAATACCTGCCCAGATCTAGTGCTGATTAAGGGTGATTATGAATATAAAAGTTGTGTATCTTTTATCTGGGAACTGAATGATCAAAGCTGGGGTAAAAGCCCCTGACTGAGATTAAATATTTCCACATCAGTTTCCCCATGCTAACGAGGCATTTCAGTGCCCTAAGACTTCATCCAATGAGCTTTGCCTATCCTGGATGTTCCTACCCTCAATCCCCAATTAACCTTTTTTTCTATAAGTTAGCTTGGTTAGGGTGATTTGGGTTAGTAATAGATACGTAAATAAGACATTATCTAATCTGGCAAAGCACTCCAAAGGCAGCAGCTACTTTCCCATTTTGATAATAAGTAGACAGAGGCTTAGCAAGAGGCATGCCTGTAACCACAGTACTGGTGGGAGAGTTAGAAAAGAACCCAGGGTGGCCTGGTTCCACATTCCATCCCTTTCCAAACGCCTTGCTGCCTCTCTCATCATCTAAGGAGCAAGTGACTTCTATGTCATCACCATGGCAATGTCAGAAAAGGCTGTCCCTACATCTGCCCTACATCCCTGGTACAACACCTTGAGGTTTTATTTTTAGTTGGGACTTCCCTAGAGACTTAACTTTTCTTCAGAACATTATCCTCTGAGGTTTTAGGGCAGCATGAGAGCAGACAGTGTTTTGCGAAGAGTTAATGAAATGACCAGAAAGACAAAAAAAAGTAGGACAATAACTAAGCAAGGACATTTCTGTGCATAAGGATGCACTTCAAATTTAAAATAGCTCCATCGTTCATGCCAGTACTGGAGTATATCATACCCATAGAATATCTTGCCAGGCATGTCTTTCTTAGCTCACAAGGGTTCATTGCTAGGTAAGATTGTTGATAAATTTCTTTCCCCTAGAAGCCTGCATAGTACCTTTCAACTATGAAAGCTATCCAAAAGAAAAGCAGCTTCCTGGTCAGCACCAACTTGATTCCTCTGTGTCCTAAGACCAGACTGTGTAGTGTCTTCAGCCACAGGGTCATATAATCAAGTTATGATGAGCAACTATGAAGAGTGGCAAGAACCTGTGTTCCATGATGTTGGGACAATATCTGATCAACAACACAAGAGGAGGGATGTGACACCTGACATTTTGGCTTTTTATTTGGTAACCTATGGCTTCTGAGAGAAACACTATGCCCTGTATATAAGTTAACTTCAATTAAACCGTGTGTGTGTGTGTGTGTGTGTGTGTGTGTGTGTGTGTGAAAGATGGCTTAGCAGTTAAGAGCACAGACTGATCTTCCAGAGGACCCAGGTTCAGTCCCAGCACCCACATGGCAACTTACAAACATCTGTAATTCTAGTCCCAGGGCATCTGACACCCTCTTCTAGCCTCCACAGATATCAGATATGTATGGTACACAAACATACATCCAGCAAAATACTCACATATATAAAAATTATTTTTTAAAAATAGGATTCCATACGACTTTTCTCTCACATACTAATATCCTTAGTATTAGTTATCCCTTCACCAACCCTTCCCCTACCCTACCCTTTCTCTTTCTGATTGAATGTAAGGCCTGCTCCATCAAAGGAAATACATGGCTGGCTAATATAAACCCAACCAAGAAAGAACCCACAGCAGGAAAGTTCCCAGGCCCCAGGAGTGAACTTACTACTAGCCTTTGTTAAATGGACATGGTATCAAGCTGCCCTCTATCTTCATATCTCTCTACTACAGATGAATGCAGCTCTCAGAGCTTATCACAGAAGTTTCTTAGTACAGTAGAAGGTGGTTAACATAGAAACCTACAACTAAGAATGCCAGTAAAGAGCTCAGCCACTGTGGAACATCTATACCATACATTCCTGCTAAAGCTCAAGAGCCATCTCTCATAAGAAGCTGTAGGAAGGCCACAGGAACCAGAAGTTAGGAACATCCAGAAAGAAACAGTGTCTTCTAGATATGACAGGACTAGTAAACTCGTAGAAGATGTGGCTGCCTGTGCAAGACCTATTACAGAGCAATGCAGCCATGTTCCAGCTAGGCCAATGGAGGGACTCAGGAGCCCCGACCCATAGTTGAGGAGCTATTGACAGTAGATGGCTTCTGGGAAAGGAGTAAGTTTCTCTTATGAATGTGGCCTCTAGTAGGTTGATCGTGTTCCATTTGTGGTCCCAGACCTATGGTCACATGGGAAGCACAAACTGGACTTGCTGGATTATTTTTAAAAGAAAAAGGAAGTGAAGTTGGGATAAGGGTTGTGGGGTAGATCTGGGAGTTTTTAGGAGGAGACGTAGGGGATGAATATAATCGAAATATACTGCATACATATATGGAAATCTCAAAAAGTTAATAAAATATTTTATTTTAAAAAGTAAATCAAAGTATGCCTAACCTAAGGAAATATCGTGCTATACTTCATCAAACACAGTATTTTCATAAAGTCAGCTAAAACTAAATTATCTAAATGAATTCTTAAAATCCAAATACAAGGTTAGAGTTAGATAAACTTTGTGAATGAAGAATGTTTTCAGCTCCTCAACATTTTATATATAATACCCTCTAGAATTCTTAACTCAGTCTAAAACTGTCTTATTCATAACCATCTTGAAGCTTCAGCTGGTAAGGTTACCACTCAGTGTTAATATGATCTTTCTGGTAATGAGATGAGCTTCACTTCATATAAGGAAATAAGGCATAATAATTTGCTTTTCACATTGCAAATAAGGTACTCATCTTCAGTGAACGTGATATATGACAAAGAAGAATTTGACCTTAAATTAGTAACTTCTGTAGGTGTGAGAAATAAGGGATGCCTAAAAACGGGAGGCCTCTGATCCAATCATAGAAGCACCTAAAATAGTTGCACTTGTAGAAAGAGAACAGAATGTGGGTTTCCAGGGGTTGAGTGAGGCTGTGAAAATCGGCAATCATTTCACTATGGGTATAAAGTTTGATGTGCAAGTTAAAATATCCACAACTCTTGCCACTCATTCTTAAAACTGTATAAAGAAGAATGGGGAAATCAATTATTTTGAAGTTTGTTCATTTGTTTGTTATTTTTTTGAAACATGTTTTCTCTGTGTAGCCCTGCCCTGGAACTCACTTTGTAGACCAGGTTGGCCTTGAATTCAAAGATCCCCCTGACTCAGATCCGGAATGCTGAGATTAAAGGCGCATATGTACCAACATGCCTGGCTGCTTTGAAGTTATTACTGTAGTAACTCATCACTCTTAATAATTAAAACAGACAAAGTTACACATTTAAAGTTGCTTAAAATTCTTGAAAAATATTGTTATGAGTAAAAAAATCATGAACAGAAAATGAAAAATAATAATTTAAAAAAGCATTTGGCCCAACTAAAATAAAAATTTTAATGAAAGCGAACATAAATCTCTTCATCAAATCTTCAAAGGTTTTTTTTTGTTTTGTTTTAAATGAAGATAACAGAAATTAAAATAGTCCACCAATGGAATTTCAATTTAACAGTAATTTAGAAAGCTGCATCAACTACCTTAGAAACATCCTCCAGGCCTTCCTCTTCTGACAAAGACAAAGCAACACTCCAGCAAACACACAGCCATGGACAATGGAGAACTGCTGAAAACCTCCTTGAAGATATCTAAGAGCTATCAGAGCGAGGGAACTTGAGGAACCCAGATTTCAGAGATTAAAATATAAGGAATGGTGAAGTGGCGACTCTGTAGTCAATCCCACTTCTTCGCTATGCATAAGCCAATTCCAAAATGCCAGCTCAGACTTATAAGACAGCTGAGAAGCTGAAAGCTTGAGAAGTGGCAGTTGAAAGGCTCACAGGTGGCTGTGAAACTGTGAAGTTGAGTAAAAGAGGCAGCTGGTCGGCAAACAGTGGGGCAGCCCTGGCTGGAAGAGTTCAGACTCCTAAGAGCATGTAGGAGAGAGGACCTGGGGAAGACGGGGCTATGTAGGAGCACAGAGAAACCAAAGGGCCCAAAGAATGATCATGCACTAGTCTAGGTCAAGTTCTTTCCCTTAATTACATTTCCTAATCAAAGTATTTTTTTAAGATCCAAGCCAAATGTCAAAACACTCAGTATACTATGAAGAGGTTGACCAGTAGTCTGAAGGCATGGAGCATGAAAAGGCAACAGAAGGCTGAGGCTCCTAATAGCGAGCCTACTACGGATGTGCTAGGGTCTGGATCTTGACTGACTCCCAAGGGCCAAAGTATTGAAGGCTGCATCTCACAACTTGTGGCTCAGTTGGAAAGCAACAGACCTGTTAGAGGAGGCAGGGCCTGGTGAACAGAAAGTAGGGTACCACGTGTGCCCTGAAGAGGATACTGGGGTCCCGGCACCTTCTTTCCCTTTGTCTCATTTTCTGGCCACTGTGAAGTGAACAGTGTTGCTCTACCACGTGTTCTTGCCCTACATGTCATATCACAGCCTCCAAAATAACAAAGCCTAAACCATGGAGCAAAATAAAACTTTCCTACCATATAGACTGACTGGCTCGTATCTTTTGTCACAGTGACAGAACGCTAACATGTGACTCTTAATTTGAAATATGTGTGCATGAAGTGATGGTGGTGGCGCATGCCTTTAATACCAACACTTGGGAGGCAGAGGCTGGTGGATTTCTGAGTTCGAGGTAAGCCTGGTCTACAGAGTGAGTTTCAAGATAGCCAGGGCTATACAGAGAAACCTTGTCTCGAAAAATAAAAATAAAAATAAAAAATAAAAATAAAAATAAAAAGTAACAGCAAAAGAAAATAGTTTTCAGGATGGCATGGAGATGGGACTTCCACAAACTGCTGTTGGGAGTAGAAACTGCTGTGCTTTGCCACTAAAATATGCCATCCTCTCAACTCTGCCAGCCATACAGCAAGCCCACAAAGTACTGACTGAGGAGAAATGCCTGAGTTTATACCTCCAGCACTCACATAAAATGCCAATAAAGGAGGTGCATTCTATAACCCCACTGCTAAAGGTGTGAGTGAAGACAAGCACACTCCTGGAAGCACACACTTCATGGTTCAGTCACAAATACACATGCCCACCTACACACTTATCTACATGAACATATACACACAGAGAAAGAGAAAGGTAAAACAAAAAGATAGGGGAATATTGTACATGTCATGGTGTCTCTTTCCTACCTCAAACCCAGACAATATCTCTGAGACAGTTGAACCACAGCCTCCTGATAATGCAGAGAGTTGGGTAGATCCCTACAAACACAGCTTCACCATCCCATCTCACCCCAATCACTCAGGTACAGCCTCTCACATGGTATAATGGAAACTTCATGGCAGTTACTCTGAAGAGAGTATCATCAGAGACCTCAAATAACCTCAAATCTTATATGTAACAGTTGGTCATTAAAAAAAAAAATAATGGATCCCCTTCCCCTAGCTGGTCAGGCCTCAGTGGAAGAAGATGCACTTAGACCTGCTTCGACTTGATGTCCCAGGATGAGGTAGGTAATCAAGGGGAACTTGCCCTTCTTCTCTAAGGAGAAGGGGAGGGGTAATGAGAGGAGAGATTTGTGAGGGTAGGACTCAGAGGGGAAGGGGGCGCTTTGATAGGGATGTAAAGTGAAAAAATAAATAATGAAAAAACTACTGAAGGCAAAAATAATTCAATTAAATATATGCCGATCAAATGAAAAAAGAAAAAAAAAAGTATAGGCCATTGGCTCCCTGATCCTACATTGTGTAAATATAACTCAGTATCATGACAATTTCAATGATGAACACAGAGGGAAATATGGAATCGGCAGTCTTTTTTTCCTGAGCGGAGAGCAAGAAAAGTCATGCAGGTAGAGGAGCACAGAACTAAAGATCACAGGGCTCTCAATGTGTCACCACAGCACAGGGCTGGAGACCAGCAGGGACTCACTGCAGAACGAGGCAGGTCTGTTCTGACCTCCAGTCACTGCCATTTCTCAAAATAACTCTAGCAAGCTCAAGAAGAGTCGAATGGTCTAAGGTCATATTTAAAATACTCAAAGCTCAAAATTTACAAAAGATGATTTTGGCTTTAGTATTCGAAGTAGGTATGAGACAAAAATACAATTGCCTACAATGTTACTATACACCAATTAAAATTACCTTTACTCACTATGCCCCAATACCCAATCTTCTGAATAAGACACAGCCCTTTCACACCCACTTCACCCCTTGCTTGTTCCCTCTCTTTCTTCCTTCTCTCTATATCAAAAGTATAGGTTATCATCTATTCAAAATGCTTAGGATCAAAAGGTTCCACATTTGGCGACGTTTTAGAATTTGGACTATTTTGAAATCTGAAATTAGAAATGTTCTGCAATCTAAAACTTTTGAGCATGAGAGAGCTTGAAAATATTAGATTTTGGAGCATTTAGGGCTTGAGAGTTTCAGACTGTGACATCCAATTTGTGTGCAGTGTCTGCTCTGAGTTTGAGAAGGAACCAAACAGGAATCTCCTGAGCTTACAGAACTGAAAGTCTTGTAAGGAAACTCATAAGAAACACCCAATAACCTCTGGAATCCACCATGCTTCACATACTACAAACGCCAGGCTATTCCAAGACTGCAAAGTGAAGAAACATAATTTACCATTTACTCTGTTGATAATCGCTAAATCTCATACTTCCAGGGAAAAAAAATCACATACTGAACACGAGTATATTTTTGTTACAAAGGTATAGATTATATATCCTTTTTGGTAGGGATGGAGTAGAAAAAGAAAAGGTTACAAATAATAAACAAAACAACAACAAAAAAATTTAAAAAATTAAAACCATTCTACACTTAAATAAAATTTTAAAAAATCATTATGGGTTCTGACCAAAATTTCTTTTTTATGTTTTATATTTTTTTTCTTTTTTAAAAATGAATATGAGTACTCTATCTGCATGAACCACCTGTGTAGACGGTTGTAAGCCAACATGTGGTTGCTAGGAATTGAACTCACTACCTCCTCTTAATTGCTGAGCCATCTCTCCAGTCCCCCACTTTATGTTTTCTAAAACTGAATTGTTAACAAATAATTTTAGATACAAGAATATTTTGTGTTTCTTAGAATTTTACTAGCTGAAAGATTCTCTACACTAACTTCTGTCACAAGGTCAAATTCATTTATAAAATTATCTCCTCTGAGAACAGTTCTACTATTTCTAAATTCTGCCATTCAATAAGGATTACTGTCCATAAAGTAACCCAGGAGGCCTGGCCCGAGAAGGGCCACCATGACTTACAAGCTCACTGTAAACTCAAAGTATTCCATGTGCTTCCCAAAATATTCCATATTCCATGAACCCTACACAGTGCCAAGAAAAATACTTTAGCAGAGAAAAAAGCCTGTTAAAAGATAATCTGTAATAGTCATTTTCAACTTAAAAAAAAAAACAAGCAGGACAGTGACACAGCAGGAGACACTAAACACCTAGGGCTGTCCTCTCGCCTCCACACCTGCACCCACTGGACAAAATAATTTTAAAACATTAAAGACATCTCAAATCTATTTAAAAATAAAAAACTTAAAAGCTAAATTCTAAACATCAAGGAAATATATCTCGAGAGTCACAAAAGTCTCAAGAGAATCAAGTCTAAGGGGGCCCAGTACTTGCCTGTCACTGAGGTTCCCACCTTAATGGCAAAAGAGGTGTTGTCATTCAGTAAGGTCCCTGCTGCTCTCAGACAAAAGACCTGACAAAGGCTGGGCAAGTTCACAAAGTGCTGATGCAACTGAGGAGAGACCGAAGACCCGGAGTCCCCAGGGAGTTCACCAGCCCCGTGCCAAGTGCACACAAATGGCCAGAACTGTGATTTCTGAAAGTCTTCTTAACAAAAGAGGAAAGAAAAGGCACCAAATAGCACTCTAAATAGCCCTATGCTTGTGCGGAGTTTGTGAAGCTTTAATATATCTCACTCATGCCCTTTTTCAAATGATTCTTCCAGCAGAACAGCCTCTAAGAGTAACTGATGCTAAGAAGTGGTGTATAGGTGTGTTCATGCCCCCAGGATATATTCAATACTGGCAACAAAATAAATAAATAAATAAATAAATAAATAAATAAATAAATAAATAAACCCACACCTTTGCAGCAGTGTGGCCCAAATGTTAGAATTTGCCTAACAGCAATAAAATAAATGTGAAAATTCTCTTTACATTCATGGTTTCTGTTATGCAGGGAATTGAATAGGAAAAAGAAACAAGAAACTGAATGGAGTTTTAGAAAAAAAATACCATTTACTGAATGACCACATCTCCATTTAAATTAGGTACAAAGGAGGCTGACTCTTCCTTTGAGCTAAACTTTGTGCAGCCCTGGAAAAAAGCACCTCTCCATTACCTGCCAGAGAGACCCCTTTGCCTGGAACCCCGGTGTAAGCCAAGTGAAATTATAATTTAAGATTACATCTTAAACTAGAATTCAGTTTAACTAACCTAGTTCTAGATTATAGAGAACTTTTACTCTGGAGCTTTTTTGTGTGTAATGTAAAGAGAATTAAGATAAGAAAAATATTTGAATGCTAAGAATGCAGGAACAAATTATTTCCTAAAAAAATCACAGCAGAATCTAAGAGAGTAACCCCAGCAAAGACCCCTAGTAACAGAGAACACAATGCCTGAGTCAGCCATCTTTTGTGACCTTGCAAGGCCTCAAGTGGAGGGATTAGGACACCAACTCAGCCACCAAACCTTCAACCTATGGTTTGTCTTGTCTGTAAAATCGTCAAAGACATCAGAGAGACTTCATCCAGAAGCTGATGGGAGCAGATGCCAAACACAAGGTGGAAGCTAGGGGAGTCCTTTGGAGGAGAGAGAGGAAGGATCAGAAGCAGAGAAATCAGAGACAAACCAAGAGGACATGGTCCACAGAATCAACTGACTGGGACTAATGGGAGCTTGTAGATCAGGGAGCCTGTAGAGTCTACATACATGTTATGGCTGAGTAGCCCTGGCGTTCTTGTGAAAATCCTAACAGTGGGAGCAGGTGTCCTCTCTGACTCTTTTGCCTACTTGTGGGGTCCTGTTCCTCCTACTGGGTTGTCTCGTCCAGCCTTGATGTGAGGGTATGTGTCTGGTCTTACTGAAGCTTGGTATGCCATGTTTGGTTGATGT
>JADRCC010563633.1:0-12013 GCA_019843855.1 Hylomyscus alleni
TTAAGTTCTGGTATTTTAACAGGATTCCAGAGTAGTTGGTCATTTTGTGAATTTACACCATTGTCTGGTATTTGTTGCTAGGTAACTGGGAAAGTTAGTGGAGGTTGTCACTTTTTCTCAATTTTATTAATAAATGATGCTTGTAGATTCAATGCTTGAGCCTTAATTTCATTAGGTACCATAAGTTCACAATTAAGCATTCCCTATTTTCTTATATCTTTTGTTCCATATCTCACAGGCTTTTGTATTATCATAGCTATTTTTTCTTGCGAGTTATTTTTTTCAACATTTTTTGAGACAAAAAATTATAAAGATTGCAATTGAAAGCAGGGAGGGGTTTGCTCCAATGGTCACAGTTGCACTAAGTACTGCAATGATTGTTTCAAGTAGTATTCTATCCCCTAAGTCCTATCCTTGGTCTTAAAGAATCTGAAATGGAGTTTTCAACTTTTTAATGCAGAAATACTCTTTCTATATAATAAAAATTGTCTTTTGGTGTGGCTTCCTGTGATTCACTGTCTCAGAGGCTCCTGCATCATTCCTTCCTATGAGCTTGAGGCTCCTCAGGGGCTCCTACCACTTTGGAGTCTCCTCAGTCCCTTTGGGCATCCAGCCTAACTTGAAGAACTGATGCTTCCTCTAAGGACAATCCAGGTGAATTTATCATCTGCAGCTTTCTGCCAGATGTCTTCTGTCCTCTGGGATGCTTCTGTCAGGTGTCCTCTGCCTTTCACAACTTTGGCTGGCTTTCTCCTTCTCCAGTATCGTTAGGTGCCAGATGTAATAGTCATCTCTGAGGCTTACTTCTGAATATGCTAAGCTTTCTAGTTCTTTCTGAACACTTGCTGGCTAGTTCAACTCATCTGTTCTGGTTAAGTTGATTCAAACTGCCTTCTTTTGGCACCTCACTGAATTGTTCTTCTTGGCCTCAGACCTTGGCAATCTCTTCTAAACTTCTGCCTCCTTCTCATTCTCTGCCTTGTTCTTTCTTCATCAGCAACCTGTCTCAGTAAAACTTTCCTGGCAAAAACTACCTCCTCCATTTCTCTCCCTGTACTGCTCTCTTAAGTTACCTCTTTTCTTCTCCTTTCTGATGAGAGTTAGGAATAGCCTCTCTGACTAATTCTGTCAAATCCTTTTCTGATTCATCACTTTGTTTGTCCCTCAATCAGACATCACTTTCAAACATGGCTGCTTCCTTCAACAAACTAGCCTTTATGGATTAAGGGTATACACTAAGGACCTATCTGTATTCTAGCCAGATCATTCTGTAATACAGAGCATCTCTACATTCAAACCAGATCACATAGACCTAGAATGTCTTTGGATGTTTTCCCTTGCCAGAGCAGTCATATGGCTGGATTAAAACTCCTCTACAGACAATAAATTAAACCTCAGTGAATACTATGATGAGTCTATTGTTTGATCACAATGGAATCATACTAGTAACTAATAACAGGAAGGGGAGGAAGGGATGGCTCAGTAGTGAAGGATATTGACTGCTTTTATTGAGGACCAGATTCCATCTCCATCATCTGCATGATAGTGTGGAACCAACTACAACTGTAGCTCCATAGGATGAGCTGCTTTTTCTGGTACTACATCATTATAACCCAAAGACTTCATGAAGGTAAAACAACCATACATACAATTTTTAAATTATGTTATTTTATAAATAAACAACAGATACCGAAAACCTTTTAAGTCAACAGATAATTTAAAGCATGCATGTGTATGGCCTTTTGTTGTAGTAAACCATCTTGAAGTGTTGTGGCTGAAGGAACACTTAACAGAAAAGTCTCTTTCTTAGGACTTTTGTGCAGAAGATAGATGTAAACATGAAATAGAAATCAGTCAATTGCTAAGTATATTTAGTAATACAAGACTTCCATAAGAGATTTTTTTATAACTTAGGCATGGAGCTGGCTTGCAGTGTTCTGTTGATATTCCATACCAGAAACAGATCACACTTGAAGGCAACCTAACAAATGACCCTGGAGAATATAATCTCTAACCCACTTCTCTATGTTTGCGGGTTGTATTTGTGAGAGTGATGTGTTTAGGCAGTTGTATGAACTATTTATTGTACACTATTTTTCGGGAGGAACCCTAAGAAAAGTAAAGCTAAAATACTTGAAACTACCCACAAATTTTACTTATTCCTGTCACAGAGAAAACTATTCCCTCTATTTTCCAATTTGGTAGCAGCTTAAAGTATTGAGAAAAAAATCTTGATTTGCCTTCAGAGCTTACTTTCCATACAGGGATATCTGAGTCTTGTTTAATTGATATTTCCATGATGGTATTTTATAGCACAAGTAAAAATAATCTTTGAATGATACAATTATAATAAAAAATTATACTTAAATTTATGAGTACATTTTTATCTGTAAACTTAAGCTAATAAAAATGAATCCAGAGACAACATAATTTCATTGAAAATTATTTTTCAAAAGTACCTAATGTTTCTCTCTAGCTTAATATTACAATTTTTATCATATTTGCTTTAATGTCACCATTATACATAGATTTTTCAGAGACCCTTTTATATTCTTCTTGGTAATATGTGTTTTAAGGTAATTAAAGATATTCATCCATTTATTGCTGACATTATAGGCTGCAAAAATATTTTAGCAAGACAATTTTGTCATTGTATCAATAGCATACCATCTTATCAATATATTGCAAAGGCCTAGTAGATATATACCTTGGTATTAATAGCATCCATGTCTCCTTCCAGAGAGATATTGTTAGTTCTTGTTCCTTCTAAGTAACTGAGCAACATCACCACCATTGCTTTCTACTCTGAGAGGAGAAAGAAGAAATAATGTACCTCATATCATTCTCAATTTGCTGCTCCATTTGGCTTCATTTCTGAAAATGGAACAAAGAAGTCATCACAACCACTTTAGTCTAGACTCTGCGCTGAAGTATATTCTTTTCAGATTACTTCCTGTTTCAAAGTGGACAGAGGTCTCCTTTTGCACATACATTCTCTTCTTACACTCTTTTTCAAATATAAAATTACAATGTTAAACACTTTTAAGTACATCTTCCCATTATAAAATTCAAAGCCATCTACAATCACTTATAAAGAGAAAAATGTAAGTTTATGAGTTCTTTTCTTGCTCATTTGATTGGTTAGATTTTGGTGGAAAAGTGGCTGAGTAATTAACCTCCCCAATAACCAGCTCTGGAATATAATGTATTATTGTGCCCTTGTCTACAGGTTGGTGGGTCTTCAGTTGGCTTAGACAGCATTCATTTCACTCAGTTCATAGAGCTCTTATTCCATTTCTTTAATATTAGTAGATCGTGTGTCCTTCTCACATACAAATTTTAAGCAGAAACACAAACTCATACTCTCATCCTATCAGAACTACCAAGTTCCTGTTTCTCTCCATATACCTCAGGCTAAAGCAGAACACTAGCCAAGGATAATGTCAAGATCAAACTTAGCAAACAAGGCTATGGATTGTGGATTCAGGTTTAATTTAAGTATTACTAACAAAATTTACTATATGGTTCTTAAATTAGGCACATTCCTTTCCATTGCAAAACTGGACAGAAGTGACCTTGGTATGAAAGTAGGATTTTTTGGCTTACTAGTGGAGGATATTATTATTATGGTGTATAGAATCCTGATGGCATAAGATTGATGCATCCACAGTTGGAAACTAGAGAGGGATGAAAGCTGATTCTCTCTCACTTTTTCTTTTTATTCAGTGCAGGACCCCAAACCATAAGTTGGTGCAATCCACATTTGTGATGTATCTTCCAAGCTCAATGTAGTGATTAAAATGAAAAAAAAAAATGCCTCCCATAGGCTCAGGGATTTGAACATTTGATCTGCAGTCCATACTGCTGTCTGGGGAAGCAGTACAGTCTTGTTTTAGTAATCAAGTCACTGTAGGTGGGCTTTGAGTGTTTACAGCCTTGTCTTCTTTTCACTTTGTCTTCTCTGCTTCTTGTTTATGGTTGAAAATGTGAACTCTCATGCTTCTGATCCTTCTGGCACGCCTCTCTGGCAATATGGCTTCACCTTTTGGAAACATATGTCACTCTTTCTTCCATAAGTGACTTTTGTTCATGGAGTTTTATCACAAAAACCAGAAAAGTAAGTGATAAACTCAATCCAGTCTAGAAATGTCCTTAAAGACATGCCCAGAAATCGCCCTGAGGTGATTTTAGATGCTGTCAAGTTGATAGTATTAAGCATCAAACATGTCTAACTTAATGTAACCTCACTACATAGTGGGATAAGGGCCTGGGCTCTTATTGTACCTCATTAACACTTGTTTCAGTTGATCGTTCTGCCCAGATATTATCTACCACATGATACATAAACATTACTGGAGAAATTCGCACACATACAAACTTTTGTCTCCACAATACTAATTATAGCAAACTGATGTGACTCACGTGGTTATGAAGAAACCTGAATGTTGTGCTTAACGCTGTTGCTGTTCGACTTCAGCTCACTATGGGGAATCAGCGTTAAGATTCAGCACAATTAATATCTAAGCAAGCCACATGAAAATATCCATTATGTGAGTTGACGAATCCCCAGCTCTAGGCTTCCAAACTCCTTATTTATAATTTTTATTCAGTCATGCTCAATGTCTTACTGATATGCATATTTTAATATAGCTACGATATGCTCATGAATTGTGATGGAGAATCACAGAGCAGAACTCACTTGAAAGAACTGCCGCATAATCACACCCAGACTCTATTCTCTTTGATGTCATCTAAGCTACTTATAAAGGAAAAAAAAAATGACTATTCTGGTTGTCTGCACCTAACTTAACAGCTCTCTTCTACTTGATAGACTAATTGACAGCCCATACCTGTGGTAATGTGCAATTTCTTGCTAGGAACAGCACTTGAGTGAATTCTCCACTCACAGAGATTTTATTAGTCTACTATATGATCATCCAACACAGGAAAAAAAAATAAACAACATTTTTTTATTATATTGATGTCAGTAATTTTTTTTTCTCCAAAAAAAGAGTCTATACTATATTTTACATTTGGCATACTTGAATGTTGACAATTTGGGGTGACTGCTTTAAAGTATTAAAAGTCCTTCAAGGTAAACAAGATGTAAGCCACTGAGTTTACGGATTAATTTAAAGTATGGGTATATGTCTGTGTGGCGGCCTGTTCTCCTGGGTGCCAGTGCCTGTGGTAGATAGCCTGTAGTTGCAGTTACAAGTTGTTGCCAGAATGGGTGCTGAGAAATGAACACAGGGCCTTAGAAAGAACAGTAAGTACTCTTAAGCACTGAGCCATTTCTCCAGTCCTATTTTTGTTTGTTTGTTTGTTTTTTGTATTTGAATATTTTCACTGTATATTTACATGTATCTTCTATACTGTTTTTATTGATTACTTGAGAATTTCATATCATGGACTCTGAATACACTCTCTTTCCAATCCTTCAAGGTCTATATCCACACCATTGTGACCTCTCCTAAATAATTATAACAATAATAAAAAACAAGTTCAATTTGCATTGCTTATATACTTGGTGGAGCATGCATGCTGGTAGGATTTGCTGAAGAAGGAGGCAGGAGGATCAGGAGTCCCAGTTTTAAGGATTAAAGAGATGATTTCTTCTCTGACCTGATGATTTGTGCTAATTGTAATAATATTTTTTAATTTCATTGGAGGATATTTAAATTTAACTTTAGTCAGTAAAATGTTTGTTCTTTAATGGTTGACAATAAAGTTTTATGTTACTATATAAAACATCAACAACAGAGAAAATCTCTACTTTTGAATTTTATTTATTTTTTCAATCTGAGTACCACAGTTACCTGTACTTAATCACTTATAAAAAGGACTTACTGAACTGACCCGATGGGAAAATGTGTTTGCTAACAGAGCTGAGGACTTAATAAGTTCAATGTTTTGTCGCATCCACATGGAAAGAAGAAAACCAAAGCCTGCAAGTTCTCTGACCTCCACACACGTGCATGTACAAACACTCAAAAGTACACAATAAACACTTGTCTAAATTTAGTAAGTATACATTCAAAACAAATCAATGTTAAAGATTTTGAGAAGTTTTATAGATTGCATTATTTGTTCATTTTCTTTCTTAGAATGCCACTTGTAGAAAACAATGTTCTTTTCCAAAATTCTACAATATCAGATGAAATATCCCTAAGCTAGACATATTAAAATTATGAGCATAGTACCTCAAACTGAGAAACTACTGTATATTAATGCTTGATCTAGTAAATTATGTACAAGAAATTTCTATTTCATTTTATTGTCTTTTATCTTAAAGACACCATGATACAAACCTTCAATAGTTTATGAGCAGGAAAGCTACATACAAGGTTAAATTACTGGGAAAAATAATATTCTCATAAAAGATTCTTGTCCTATCTTGGGGGAAAAAGCATTTCTTTGGAATTTTGTGTTGCATGATACTCTTGAAAAAATAAGCAGATGCTAAATGTACTATATCGTCTTTGGATCCTATAATTTAACTACAGTTCTCCACTCTATAATCATTGTGAACCTAAATGGTAGGTTCTGTATTTTAGATATTAGAACTTAATTATCATGCCTAAGAGTAAGTCTTATCAATTTCTAACACACTTCAGTATTTCGTATCCTTTAATCCTACTGACCATTTTGACAGTTACTTTTGTTTTCTATGTAAAACCCTGTCATCTTGGCAACCAACTATTTCACAGAGTCTGAATTCATTTCAGTTCTTGCTGGAGAATAACCAAAGGGAAGATGGCGACCTCGAGTTCATTTAGGTAAACCACAGGTAAAATCTACTTACCATGGATTAGTTTGGAAATAAATATTTGACTGTGTCATGTCTAGAGAGATAGAAAACAATACATTGAGTGAAAAAAGTATTTGAGAAAGCTACACGTGTCATGTTTCACTCGCTGTCCAGTATTGTCACTTTTGCATGGCATACTTGGAACTGAACAGACAGACATCACTGTCTTACCAGCTTTGTTGGCAGGACAAAACTTCATAGAAGTTTTATCTTTAATCATTTTCAAATCATCATACACCTGAGTTTTATGGAATTTCTATGTGTCTGTGGCCAAACTCTTTATTTAGTACAGTCTTGTTGATGAGTATATTTCTGCTCTTCCTCTTGGAGGCTTCCCTGGCTTTCTTAAGTCTTTAGTTGCAGCTGCTTTCTGTGCAGCTAATAATGTGTCAATGAGTTTTTCTGTGGTTTATACCTCCAGTCTTCTTTTCTGATTGTTTTATTGGTTATGTTATTCATCTCATACTTCTGCTTATAATGATAGCTGCCATACTTGTTTTTGAAGTTTGTGTTTCCTTGGGTTTTTTAAATTTATTTAATTTAAAAATTTATTTATTTATTTATTTATTTATTTATTTTTGTTATTTTTTTGGTGTTTAGCCCTATCTTGGAACTCACTCTGTAGACCAGACTGGCCCAGAACTCAGAGATCTGCCGGCCTCTGCCTCCAGGATACTGGGATTAAAGGTTTGAGCTACCACTGTCAGGCTTTGTTTCTGCAGTTTTGTTATCTCTGCTTAGATTCCAACTCAATTTGCTTCTTCTGAGATGTTTTTAAATGGTATTTTATGTGTGTAAGTGCTTTGTCTGTGTGTGTCTGTGTATGTGTGTGTGTGCTTGTGTGTGTGTGTGTGTGTGTGTGTGTGTGTGACAACTATGTTTCCTGTGCCCCATAAGTTAAGAGAAAGGGGTGTCAGATCCCAGGATCTGGAGTTCCAGGTGACTGTGATCAGCAATATGGGTGCTGGAAACTGAACCATGGTCCTTTGCAAGAGCAGGGAATGCAATGAAGCACTGAGGCATTTTCCAGCAGCGTGGGTCTCAAATTCAATCCAGATTCTCACCTGACCTTAGCAGGTGGATACACTTACCAACTAAGATTAATATGTCAAAGCTTCTAAACACCTCTTTGGACTCAATTGTTTAAATCCCTCCATTTTCTTCTCTGTAACTATTCTTATAGAAAACATTACTATTCTTCAGGATTCCTGAAATAGATACTTTGGCTTGGAGATTTCAAGATTTCCTCAAATTGTGTGTTCATGCAAATATTCAACATTACCAAATTCAAGTCTAGTCCTCTTCTCATTTTTCTTAGTTCTTCCTGTTTCTTTCTTTTAATCTTTTCAGTGTTGTGGACATTAAATTTAGAAACTCCTCCATCTTAAACAAGTAGCCAGCTTGATGAGATGCACCCCCAGTCCTGATATTCTATTAAAAAGCAGCTTTCTCTGTACACTGGTTTAGAAGTTTTCCAGTATGTTTGGTCTCTTCTTCCGCCCCCACCTCTCTCTCTCTCTCTCTCTCTCTCTCTCTCTCTCTCTCTCTCTCTCTCTCTCTCTCTCTCTCTCTCTCTCTTTCTCTCTCTCTCCTCTCTCTCTCCTGGCAATGAAATACTAAACACTAAATTTATTTGACTGTGTCTACTTTCATTGAAGAAAATTACTTGTCCCATCAAATGGCAATTGCAGGTTTACACAGGTTTTGTAGTCACCATGTGTGGAGTCTCAGATATACAAATGCTTGTATATCTCCCCTGGGAGAGTCACATTTTTCTTTGATATATTTGAATCCCTTAAGGTGTGTTCAAAGTTGTCTCTGTAATATGCCAAAATTTAAATAACTGTTTTTCTCACTAGGAACTGTACTTGAGTTCTGTTGCCTTTCCAGAATCATAAGCTACAGTTTTATTTTATATCAGGTCCATATTATTCTTAAACATTCTCTTCAAGATTTGTGTTTCCTTTATCCTTTCTGCTTTTTATCAGATAGATCAACATAAAGATGAGTATATGTATATATCTCTACTTAACATTTTTTTCACAATGTCCTTTTGTTTAACTGAAGTAAAGCAGGTACAGTATTACTCAAAGTGGCGGAAATAGTAGTACGGGAGCAAAGGGATTTATAGAAATTACTGATCTCAACATTCACAAATGTTAAGGTATTTGCACAGAAGCAGCTCTTTGTGTGGCAATCATAAACCCCTCTGCTTTATAAATCAAGGGAATTATACTAAAAGACAAGAAATGGATTTTCTTTGGTTATACACTTAATAAGTTATAAGGTAGGGATTCTCCATTGGACCAGATATTTCTATTGGTAATCATTGTTTTTAGCAGCCATACAATTTCCCATCTTCATCACTTTCTTTTCTAAGTCTCAGGCCTATCTTTATAAGAGAAAAGTAATAAGTCAGAAACTGAAATTCAGTGATCCTTGGTTCAGAAAGTAAAAACTGGATGCATTCAGCTTCAGAGAAAGATTGAGTCTATAAATACTTAAAATGTCTGCATCTAAAATGAAAAATGGCACCATTTCTTATATATATATATATATATATATATATATATATATATGTGTGTGTGTGTGTGTGTGTGTGTGTGCTTATGTAAAACGTTGTCTTGACAGTACTTAGAACTAAACCACACAGAAGAACTAATTCCTACTGCTTTCCACATACATAGAGTGAGTTAATCAAATATGTCATGTTTTAGTATGTATATGTTCATGTCTTTGTATTTTTAATGGAAACTACACACTGAAGTTCATTTGAAGTAGTTTTATTTTTAAGTTATTAAAAGTCATGAGTCCATAGGGATTCTAACATGGTGTCACACTGTCATCTGAAAATGCAAAATCACTTTCTCCTGTGGAGCGGCAGAACTCAGTCTCTTTTGACCTTTATGGAATTTTAGACGATCGGGCACTTGGACTTCTTCCATTCATGATAAAAGTGGTGGTAAGCTGACAGAAACAATTTCTTTTTATTTACTGGCCATTACAGTTGTAAAATATGGCAGACACAAGTCTCACATAAATCAGTTCACCTTAGATGAATGTGCCCTGAGAGAGGCATTCTGCCAAGGTTGCCTCACCTCAACTGCATCTCTCTGTAGAATTCTTGCCCTGTCTTTGCCAGCCTTTCTGAATTTAGTTTAGTTTTAATTCTGAACAGTCCTCAATCAGAAGACATAATTACAGGCCCATGGCATTCAGGATGGACAGGACTTAGAGAGTACCATCACTGTATCATCTCTCTCTCTCAAGATTTTTTTCTCCTTGCAGATATTGGGGAATGGATTAAAATTTCTGTAGTGAGGGCCTCTGTAACATTGTCTTGAAAGTGGGTGGTCTCTGATTAGTGATTTTAAACTCCTTTTACAGATGGCATCACTTCCTGTCATTCTACTTTTTTTTTTTTAATGAGTGTTCAAATGTTCTGGTCGTCCTAAGTACAAGATGGTAATTGGTGATTTACTTTAATATATCAGAATCTGCTTATGCTTTTATTTGGCAATACAGACAAGTGCTTCCAAAACAGCAAGGCCTTACCACAAATGGAATGAATAAACTGGCAAAAATGATTAAGTAGAAAGAAGTAAATGATGCACCTAGATCTACCCCCCCCCTTATATTACAAATGAAAAGGAGACATTAAAGAACAAAACCTCAAGACAGAAGGTAAAGCAAACAGAAAACTGAGTATATATTTTGAAATCTGTTGGTTTTGTATAGTAAGTTGGGTGATAGTATATATATCAGAGGGGATTGGGGATTTGTTCATCCTGGATGTGTTTTCAATATCTGTTTGAGTCTCTGTGTTCCTCACAGAGCTGGGAGTTCTTAGAGAACATATTCTTTGACTCTTCATTTTTCTGACTTTTAGTTTCCTAAGGCTTCACTGAGGTTTTGTTCCACAATATTGAGATGAGGAAAAATAGCATACAGCAACACAAGAAGCAGTGGACCAGATACATTAGCTTATGCAGCCAGGATTATGGTTGTACATTTATGGCTTATACATGCCTCTTCTCAGCTATGTCCTGAGGCAGCTTTGGGATGGGTTTTGAAAAGGCAGCATCAGTAGAATGGCATGTGTTTAGAATCATAGTGATCACCAGTATAAGAGATGTGTGGATAGCATTTGATGTGAACAGCCTCTTACATAACAAACACTTATTCAGCAGTGTTTATTCAAAGTACCCTGTATATCACATAATGCAGGTACCAGAGATACGCTTATGTAGCACAGATAACAACTCCTGCCTGCTATACTTATTTTAAAGTGTTACAGAAAGTATACAAATTAATTAAATAAATATATGGTTTTATCAAGTGGACTGAGGATTACAAGACAACGACAGCAGTTGACTCTTAAAGGGAGAACAGGGAGATTGGTTTCAGCCTTGAGGAAGTTAGGATTTCACATTAGTATCTGGTCCAATTGGATGACTGTAATTCTAGGACAATGAAATGCAACCTGAAGTAGAAGACTCTAGGCAACCTATTATCCTAGGTTTGGTCAACTTGACCTATCTGGGAAGTGGGTACCTCATCGGAAGAATTGTCTCTATCAGATTGAAGATGGTATATCTGTGATTGTTTGTACATGCTAGGCCTGGGAGTGGCACTATTCAGTTGTGTGGCAATGTTGAGAAGGTGGATCACTGTCGGTGTGGAATTTAAGACCCTCATTCTAGCTGCCTGGAAGTCAGTCTTCCACTAGAAGCCTTCAGATGAAGATGTTGTGTAAGTAACTGAGAAAGCTGGAAGCAAGCTAGGATCCAGCATCCCTCCTTATTCTCTGCTTCAGTTCCCAATTCCAGTTTCTGGCCTTGAGTCTCTGCTTTGGCTTCTCTTTTTGATGGATTATAATATGTGAGCCAGGTAAACTTTTTCCTTTCTGGGTTGTCTTTTGGGCCAGTGTTTATCACAACAGAAAACAAATTGGAATGTCTTGCTTAGGAAAGTACTTGAAGAATTTCTTCTCACTCTTTGTCTCATGCTGAACAGTTCATTTGCAGGTATGGTATCTGCTCACACACTCCCCATCTTCTACCTGGTCCCCTTTCATTCTATAGTGCTTATCTACTACTTCTTCACACAGCATATAGTATATAGTATATAAGCTTATATTGCTTTTATATTGCTTATATATTATCTATGAGTTATGCTAATTGCATAATGCAGCAATTAATT
>JADRCC010563641.1:0-10252 GCA_019843855.1 Hylomyscus alleni
ACCTCTCAGAGACCCTACCCAACATTTTGTGTAAAGTTGTGTTGTTCCCCACTGAGAGCTCCCATGTCCTTATTCCTCTCCACTCACTTCTTTAAATCATATTCGACCAGAGAATAATGTATTGTTTATGCCAATTGTTTAAATTATTTCTCTCATCTTTAAAATGAATGAATACTTGTAGTTAATATGTTTCTGGTATAGTGCATAAATCAGATTTAATTCAGGTGAGGCATAAGCACATTTCTAAAATTGAGTAAACAAATTACTCACATATGATTAAAAATAAGTATTGTCAACATCAACTTAATAATGGATTGAGAATTCAAAAGTTTTTTCTCAAAAATACATTGTAGACAGCTAAGATAAAACATTCCAGGCTCAAAGAAGAGAGCCACAGTTAGCTTTATTTATTACATCATATTTTTATCTGGTAAGAGAGAGTAAAAGGGTTAGAGAAGGAAAGCTTTTCCATGTTTCAGAAGAACTAATATGAGTACAATGCAGGATGCTGACCTATCTCACCACCTATGCATCTCTAAACAAACAAGCAAAAAATCAAAACAACAAAAATAGAGTAAAATAAAACAAACAGGAAGAACAAGGATGGAAAAGCACAGAAACATACATGCACAAAGATACATACCCAAACACACACACACATTCACACACAACCCACTAAAAACACTGATCTATCTATCTACCTTTCCATCAATCAATCAAACTATCTATCTATCTATCTATCTATCTATCTATCTATCTATCTATCTATCTTATTGTGTTTTCATATATATATATATATATATATATATATATATATATCCCAGTAAAATCAGTAAGCTTAAAAATATTCAAAGAAGTTGTTAAAGGACGAAAGTTCTCAACAATCCCATTGAGTATGCTTTCTGTTAACCATTTTCTGCCAGTCATGGCTCCTGCCTTTAAGTATGATTCGTATACCCAATGAGACTCCAAGAGAGAAAACTAATTTTTATTTACAATCAGTTGTCAATTGGGAACAACTTTTGGATTATGGATGGAATTCATGCCCACTTCCACTCTCAATTCTAGAACCTCATCTGGCTTAGACCTGCGTAGGCCCTGTACCTGCTGACACAGTCTCAATGAGTTCATAGCTTATGTCTAGAGGACACTGGATCCTTGGTGTCATCCATCCTTTCTGACTCTTACATTTTTCTTTACTTTTCTTTTTAAAATTAATTGAAATGTTAAGATTTTCTTAATCTTTAAACCATGTTGCCAACATAATTATATATAGCCATGGGATAGCTCTGCTAAAGACATTGAAATGAGACTCTCTTCTCTCAAGAGAACTTATTTGGTTCCACAGAAGACTGCCAGCAACAAAGTGGCTGTACCATTGTGTATCCCCATTGATGATATATGACAATAGATTTGTTTTGTTCAGCTGCTGGTAATATAAGTATAGTTGTAACTTATGTTGTGTAGTAATACCTCATTATTGGTATATCTTTTGTTTTCTAATGACTAATGATATTGTATGTCTTTTCATATTCTTATGGCCTACTACCAGAGAATCTCTACCAGGTGTTGAAATTGCCTATTTTAAAAATAAGCTTTGTATTTCCTATGTTTTTTTATTTAGTTGTTTTAAAATTATATATTAATCATATATGAAATTAGAATATGAAGATTTTTTTAAAGGAGAGAATGAAAATCACACGTGAATATACATGCAGGAAAGAACTATTTTAACATTTTTGGTGCATGCATTTCCTGACTATTTTTTAATGTGAATGGATATGCTACAAACTTGTAACCTGAATTTCCTTGCTAATATTACCCCAAATGTTCGAAAATGGTCAAGCAATCAGAATAATTGAAATGTTACTGGCTGAACAATTGACCCACAGATTCATTATTATCCCAAATCACAAATGCAAATTAAATAGGAGGATAGAGCCAAGTGTGTTGACATTAGCCTGTAATCCACAAATCCTTTGGCAAAAATATTTCAAAAAATATTTACATTATAGTTCATAACAGTAGCAAAATTACAAATAAGAAGTAGCCATGAAATCATTTTATGGCTGGAAGTCACCACAACATGAGGAGCTGTCTAAACTGTGGGTCCTGAGCATCAAGAAGGTTGTGAGCCACTGCACACATGTCACAGCACGTGGGAGGAGACAGAATTCGCAGCCTCATAGAAAGGCTATGTGCTGAAAAACAAAATTAATGAAAAACAAACCGAAAGAGGAAAGTCCCAAGATTAAGAAGAAAATTGAAAACACCACAGTATCAGAGGTGATTGATTCAGGTGCAGAGGAAACTTTTTTTAAAAAAGGTTTTATAAATTAAAAATGTGGATTACAGAAAATAAAAGACTTTCCCTTTAAGTGGCTATTACAGTCTTACCATCTCCCCTCCCACAGAGCTCCCTGCAACACATGTGGAGCATTTTCATGAAAACAATCCATCAAGGACTGAAAATCTTTCACAAGGAAATTTAGGAGTGTCTTTATTTGAGTTTAGTGGTCCAAATGTAAGCTCACATAATGTTTTTGTTTTGGTTGTATCTCTTTCAATTTAGTCTATATTAACTTCTTTATGAGGCCAACTCTATAAATATGATTTCACTTGAGAAATTAGTTGTATTTTAATGCTTTGTATAAACACATTGGTATATTATATAACTTTTAATTTATCGGGTTTGTCATCTCATGCACAATGAAGGTTAAAATTATTTTCCAAACAGAAGTGGGGTAGTGTTGTCTATATTGATCAAAAGCAAGTCACAGAGCATTTATAAGTGATTTGGGATTGACTTATAACCACAAATCCATGTCCTACAACGACTCTAACATTTATTTCAATGACTTAAGTTATAAGGAGAATAATAATGAATGAATCAGAAAAGAAGGATGAGATGAGATACATAAAATGATACATTACATAAGAATAAAGAGAGGCTATAGAAGCATGAAAATATTTATAATGGAAAAGACAATGAAGAGATGAGAAAAATGAAGAAATGTGAATATGAATTTTCTTCCAATTTCATATATTTAGTTCCTCCAAAAATTTATTTTATATTTTACTCATGGGATGTTAAAATGTCTTCTCTGATATTTCTAAGATAGTCTTCTTTTTCATTTTGTAACATATAAAAAAATGAGGACATAATTCAAAAGCCGTTTGTTCTCTCACATAAAAATTGTTGCCAGGTGGTGGTGGCACATGCCTTTAATCCCAGCACTTGGGAGGCAGAGGCAGGCAGATTTCTGAGTTCGAGGCCAGCTTGGTCTACAGAGTGAGTTCCAAAACAGACAACTGGAGCTACACAGAGAAACCCTGTCTCAAAAAACCAAAAAAAAAAAAAAAAAAAAAAAAAAAAAAGAAATAAAAATTGTTACAAAAATTGTCATACAGATCAGAACTCACATGAATTTTACTTACAGGGTATATTTTGCTGATATTGCAAAGTAATACATATACACTAATTTCATAATAAATAAGATTTATCTAACATGACTCCAGTTGACTGCAACAACGTAGTTTGCTTCCTAAAGCCCATATGCACAAATAATTTTCATAGTGATTACAGAAATGACTTCAGCAGCAAACAGCTAGGGGTTTGAACGCTGACTATCATGAGATGGCACTGTAGTTTTCTATGACGTCTACATCTCAGTTTCTTCAGTTGAAATTCTGAGTTTGTGTGTGTGTCTGCTTGAAAAGACAGTGTTCCACCGTAGGTAATACTGCTTTCAAAGTAGTTATTAACTCCTCCATGCGTCTTGGCTCATTTATGTCTGTTGTCATACACTTAGAATTTTTTAACCAATAAATACCACTATATATCATAAGTTTTGATGTGTGTGTGTGTGTGTGTGTGTGTGTGTGTGTTTATTGCTGCCGGTTTGGCTGATTTTAGCTATTTTTTACCAAAGGTGGTCTTTAAAATATTTGGCAGGTGTTAAAGGATTTTAAAGTAGACTATATCTTTCTCTTACAAAAAGGCAGAAATATAGTCAGGGATTTAAAAACAAGACAGAGCTTACTTTTTTTTTTAACATTGCCAGGAATTGTCCTAAATGCATTTACACACACACTTATGTTAGCGTTCATGAATCCTGTGCTAAAAAAAGGAATACAGCAGATGGAATATTATTATTAATAGTCCTCACAAACAATATCTGAGAAATAACGTTAGTGCCGGGAGTTCTTTCAGATAGGGGAGGCTTTGAAGTTAAAGCACAAACAAGATTCTAGCATTTCCAAGTATCTACAGTGTTATTGGGGATTGTGTCCTTAACATGGTTAGTGTGTTTTAAAACACGAGATGAGCAGTCCTGCAGGAGAGTGGACTGGACATGCCCAGGGGTATTTGGGAAAGAGGGGAGAATAGCTTGGCATAGCAACCAGAGAGGATGGTGAGAGTAGCCAGCCAGCAGACTAGAGTAGTGAGGATAGCTGGGTTGTAAGAATGGTGAGGAGCCGTGGGAAAAGGAGGGCCAGGAGCCTTGTGTGGGGCTTGGAGATGCAAGCCAAGTACTTGTATGAAGGAACTGATGGAGCCTGGATGCTAGAATGGATCCTGATTATGCTGATAGGAAACACGGGTGTATGTTAATTGGAGAGCCATATTTCTACTTTGACTGTCATAAGGAAAATGACTCCTTTTGGTAGATAGATCCAGGCTTCAGAAGTTCCTGGGGAATGCTTGTTTTTATCAGATAGAAATCTTCTTATAGTCCTGATCAAACTTGTTTCTGGATATTGGGACTGCCTTTTGGAGTTTGGGGGATTGGAACTTCCTTTGGACCTGACACTTGGCCATTAGTTATATAGCAAAATTGACTATAAATACTGTAAGGGTTAAGATTATGGGAAAAGAGATTCTAGTTTGAAAATAAACACTTTTTCAGAAAAAAAAAGCATCCTTATAGATGAAATAATTCTCTATCAGCTTAAAAGTTTGCTTCCAGAACAGCCAAAGGAAAAGAGAATGCCTGTCCCTGGCTATAAGCTAAGCTGACATTGTGTGAGAAGGAATTCAGGGTCCCTATCTTTCCGGCTCAGGTCTGTGCAGTGAAATCAGTAGGGGGTGCCCTGCCCTCACTCTCACTCCTCCCATCCTTGTAATGGAGATTAATTTCATCTTTCCTTTTAAACAACAGCAATAAACAAGAGGAGCCCAATAATTGTAACCTACGTTATACATAGATCTTGTCACTTATTTTTCTGTCTCAAAGTTCATTCATTAGATTTCAGGGTGGAATTTTTAGTAACATAAATTTTACACTGCTAACACTGAAAATTATGAGCCCATAATTTAGATAAAACAATTTTGTCTTTGTTATACTTTTAAATATTTTCCCCGTTTATTTTGTGTGGGGGTGTGGGAGGATTCATATCCTTCGGCATATCTGGGGCTGTCATATGAGCACTTGTGGGAGTTATTTTGCCATTCTATCATGTAGGTACTGTGAAATGAACCCAGATTTTCAATCTCAGACACCTTTGCCCACTGAGCCATTTACTGTGCCCATGTATGTACATATTTTGATTACTGCTAAATATGTATCAGAATAAGTTAGAAAGTAAAGTCGATAAAGAAAATGTTCATCCTATTTTCTTAAATTTACCATATACTTGGTTGTGAACAAATACATTTCAAACAACAATGGAAGTTAAAGGATGAGTCCAGATAAACAAGCACCTTAAACAATTTAGGAAATAGTCTATAAATTATCTAAGATTAGGCAAGGATACAAATTAAGCCTTTGGATGTGTAGCTCTGTAATCATAGTGCTAATCTTCCTTTGTACAAGTAGGCTGTGTGAATGACAGAGCGGTGGAGAGAGGCAGAGACAGAACAAAATAAGAGTGCCATGCCGAGTTACACTCAACATTCCATAAATAACTCTTTCCTTAGTGTCCTCTTACTCACACAAGTATGGATTAGTAACACAGAAGTTGCATTTAGTTTTATGAATAAAAGACAATAATTATTTAGTGAAAACGTCTCAACATTTTAGGAGAATTGGTCTCATAAGCCACTGAGCATGCGCGCTGTCGCCCATCAATTCACCCAATCCATCTCCTGACTCCGTTGTTTACCCAAGTGGCTCATGTTTCAACAGCTCCTTGGAAGTCTATATTCAGAATCGCAATGCAGCCTGAGAACACGTCTGTGGGCTGAGGAGTGGGAGGAAGGTTCACACTGTGATCACAGCCCAGTCTGTGCCTGCCTCTGCTCCAAGGACAGGAGCTTGCACTAAACCTGTATAGGAAAACCTGTGTGTTCCACAACAGATGGGAGTGGGAGGGAAATCGTTTCTTTCCTTGTGTACTCCACGCAACCAATATTGCTCTTCTATGTGTAACAAATAAATGCGCTCCTCAGTAAAGTGGCATAGAACTGCCCACATGAGTAAGTCAGAATGTGGCTCAGTGCCAACTGTTTCCTATACTGTGATTTTAGTCCAGAGAAGTATATATTCACACCTACGGGGCCAGCAGCTTCAGGCAATTTCTCTGCCTCAGTGGAGATTAAGTTCTCTTTAATGAAGAGATAAAAACGGGGGTGAAGAATGTCTTGTTCCAGAGATAACTGCAACCTTAAAAGTAACAAAAAGTAAAATAGCCAAACGCGGTAAAGTTAGAAATGCGTTTGTAAACTCCTCCTCGCACTCAGCCTTAGGAGTGATGTTTTGGGAGGCCCGCTCAGTACCCTTGCTACTTGCACTCTGTAATTAGAGGCTTTCATTGTTAGAGACCCAAATAAAAAACTCCAGGACTTTGACATGTGTGGGAAACTGTACTGAAAAATCATTACCAACTTTTTAAAAAAGCACATAGCAAATACTCATAGTGAAATATGTCTAAAGATGATGTTACATTTGTAACATCAATTTATAAAGGCAAAGAAGCAAGACTTTTGCCAGACGAGCTAGAGATAACTCATTTATGCCTAGTTTGGGCTCTTGGCTTCAGGACTTCCCCAATTCCAGAATTAGACTCTCCTGGGATGAATTATTTGCCAAAGGAGGATTCACATGTTAAAGTAGACAATGTTTGGGTTTGGTCTACATAGTTCTACTATAAATAGAATACTTTAAAGATAATGTTTTGAGCTATTCGAATAGACTCCTGATCAGTAAGGCTGAATGCACAATAATGCTGGACTGATTGACAAACGGGGATTCATTGTAGATGGACACATCTTGATGAACTCAAGCTATAACTGGCAATCTTTAATTGAACTAGTCTCTTATCGGGTGAAAGTAATGATTTGTCATGCAGCTTATTCATTTACTGCTAATCACCAGTATTCGAGAGTCTGAAATCCCCAGCATTCAGAAACCTGTAAGAGGATTCCTGCACGTGTTCCACTTTGTGAGGCTGATTTGCAAAACAATGAGGCCGGTAATGATGCAAAAGATTGAACTGGCTCTCCTTGTGTCTCCTCTGTCTGAACTGATTGTTATTTGTAAAGAAGGATCTTCGGAAGCCTGCTGTTCCCACAGGATGAGGAGCAGCCAGGCACTGGGTTGAGGATGACATCCTGTGTCAGGGATCAGAAATCAGTCAGTTAATAGCTTTGCACTTAGAATTGTCTAACATTTTTTTTTCTTTGTTAAAGGCCAATTTTCTAACACATAAAGTCATTTTCACATCCTTGATGTATCATAGACTGCACGATTCTTTGAAAATAGCACCACTTTAAGTGATTTCTTTTTAAAGCAAGATAATTTGCTAAATATTTTATGCATCCAACCACTTTGTAATTTATGTTGATGTAATACAGACCCAGGAAACGCAAAACAATTCTTGTGAATCTAAGAAACAATGAGCTCTCAGTAGTTGATATTATGTTACAAGTGCTGTTAAAACAAGAAATTGTTTTAGCTGGGGGGTGAATCAGTCTTTTCTCTCATTGTTAGAAAGGTTAAATTGGTGCTTTTTCCAGTGTATAAAAGCTATTTTCAATATCCCAGGAAATAATGGAAATACATTTATTTTTCATCTCTTTTCTATTGTACTTAATTCAAGTTTTGGAAACTTAAACATTTGACCAAGGTAAAAACTAAAGGAATTTGAATAAAATGCCAAAAGCAGTATAAACTGGCTAAGAAAGTATTTAGAAACTGTCAGTTAATTATATTCCTACATAAACACACACACACACAAACACCATTCAAAATGAAAAAAAAAAAAAAAATCCTTCCTTTTGAAAGATATTAGCCAAATCAGTTTCAAGTAGTAAACTGTTAGCAATGGAAAGAAGAGAGAAGAAAAGGGAGGGAGGATTGGGTAGGAGAAAGGCAGGCTCAGGGAAAAGGGTAAATAATGGCATCTTCCTTTATATTCTAAGTAGAATCTGTTCATCTCATGGTTCCTTCAACACTGTCTTTAAAGAGACTGCTAAAAAGGGTTGATCATTAGCCATTCATCAAAACTCCAAACCTATGAACTAAACAAAACAGAACAGACAAAAACAAAAAGGAAAAAAAAAGAATTCTATTACTTTCTTCCTCTCCTCCTCCTCCTCCTCCTCCTCCTCCTTCTCCTCCTGTTCTTCCTCCACAGCATCTGGACTCTAGCTCCACTTGGACTTTTGTAATCTGCCCGTTGTGAATTAAGAACATGTTTGGCAGTTTCTCCTTACCCATGGGGTGCATGATACATAGGCCTTGTGTGACACACTGAGTCAGATCTGCTCAAATCCGTGCCACTGCCAGTAAATACCATCACTTGTGAGGCAGGCCAGACTGCAGAACCAGAAACAGCAGTAGGTGCTGCATCTGCCAGGAGGGACCAGAGTTAAGAAGTGTGGATGACTCAGTAACAGTTCTATTGATTTTTTTTTTACCCCTTTTTGGGGTGAGGATATGATGCAGAAGAAATGCCTCTGCAGTGAATGCCTCATGGCAGCTAGCTTTACACTGCGATGTTATTTTTAGCTTGGCTCATGAAGTGTGAGGCTATATTGCTAATAAGGCTGCATTGTTCAGTTATAGATCACTGTTTGGGGAACCCAGTTGCTGCCACCTGATTAAATGTGGATGTCAGGACATGCAGTTATTTCCAAATATAGTTTGTACTTACTTTCTAAATTGATTTTTAAAAACAGCATGGTTGTCTTGAATATCTTCAAACCCTTAAAGCCTCCTTTATTTCTAATTCTGTGACTCAGCATATGCTAGTCTTCAAAGATTAAAGAGAGGTTTTTCTTTTTTTAAAAAAAAATATTTTTTGTTTTGTTCTTAAGTTAAAAGTAATTAGAATATTTTCTGTAGTACTATTGACTATGAATTAAAATAATTTTACAAGGTCACATTTGTCTCTGTTGATTGTATGTACCCCTTGTTATTATGTAATTAAACAACAATTCAGTACAAATATCTTAAATCTACCAGGAAATTTGTGTTGTTTCAACACTTGGCTGACTGTTAGCTGCATATACAAAAAGGCACAATTCAGCTTGCCCAAGAAGATATTTTTATTTTTAGCCACTTAGAAAGCCAACACACTCATTTCATCAAAAAATCAAAGACTCTTTTTTATAGAATAGCATTCCCTAAAGCCTAGTATTTTTTATTTTGGTGAATGAATATTCTCTTTTGTTATATTTCATAAGTCTTCCTCCTGCAGGAGATCAAACCACTTGCTAATGTTACTTCACTAATGTCACTGCTCCATGTCTCTAGTGGTACATTTTTATTTACAGTCAAACATTTATAAAATAAATGCTAGATTGATTAGATTGATGGACTTTTGTATCATGTTTATCACATCACAAAAGTTAAAAATATTCAATATACTCTCCTTTAAATACCATTCATTGAGCTCAAGAAACATAGTACCTTAGGGAAAACAAACCTAACGTCTAGTTCAAGCTAGGGGTAAAGAATTTAACAAATCAGTATTTTGGGTATTCTACATATAATGCCAAAGTTTGAAGTATCTCAATGGCTTCATTTTAAAGTGAAAGAACCTAGGTTCAAAAGTATAATTGTTTAAAAACTGAAAATGCTGTGGGATGGTGCTGAGATAGAAACCCATGCATTACTGAGTCAGATGGCTGACTGCAAGATTTTCTGAGTCAGAGCTCCAGGAATGATCTGAGAGAGGACATGTTCAGCCTTAAAGATCTACCGAATCTATCAATTCGAGTAACAATTTATATGGGTAACAATTCCAGAGACAAAGGATCAGTACTGTCAAACAATGAAAACGAAAGCAATGGACATACAGGAAATGG